>VXBJ01005709.1:411843-442648 GCA_013400055.1 Nycticryphes semicollaris
TATTTTATTTTATTTTATTTTATTTTATTTTATTTTATTTTATTAAAGAGATTACTGGAAGCATTTCAGTCTCTTCCTCATCAACCTCCTCTTAAAAATGACATCAGTACAAAGTGAGAACTGTTAAGATCTGTGAAACCTACCACTCACAATGCACTCACAGCTACTGTGTTACATGCTCTGAAACAGCACAGGTTAATAAAATGCATTTAGTACCTCTTCCCACACATTACATAGATCCAAAAAATCCTGCCCTTTTCACAGTGATAATCCTGCAACCTCTGAACCACCATAAGAATTACTTGTCCAATAATGGTGTTCTCAGATAAGAATTTCAGGACACTGTCAGAAACAATGAANTTTTGATCATGCTGAGCCCCATTTCAACACAACAGTGTGCATGGTCCTGGCGAGGTTCTGGGAGCCCTGACACGCAGTAGTAACAATCCCCCAGGATCTTTATTCTGAGACAGTGATGTTCCTATATGTAAAGAGAGAGAAAAAGATTTACAGTTATGCTTTCATAATTTTAAGATGAATGTGAAAGTGGTTGAAAACGGTACTGAAAAAATACAATTGAAATCTTATTGCTGGGTGTTTCCTGATTGTAATTAGTACAATCTTGATTCATTTCCCTTCCAAAATAAAGAACCTTTACATTTTCAGTAAAAGAGGATATAGCAATTTTTGTGTTATACTAGTAAGAGCTGTCCTTGCTGATGGTGTGAATGGTCTCATCAGAGCCAGTCTGGAAGCTAGGCCAAGGATTCCAAAATGCCAGCTGAGATAATGAATAGCCCATTTTAGACTATATTCCTCCAGGGCATCCTTTCTGCCCTCTTTTTACACTGGAAATAAACGAAAAACCCCTCTCCTCCCACTGCTAATCCTCTCTCACCCTACCGTCACCCTCAAGCATTCCCAACCGCTATAGGAACTGATCAAATATCTGCATGCCAGGAGTATCAGAGAAAGTGTCTTTCATTAGCCTTGCACTGTGGAGAAATTATGTTTATTTGGCATCCAGTCAGAGATATCCTTTACCCTAGGAGCAAATACTGATTTTAATTTCTTAAATACATTTTAACAGTATCCTTATAGACTGAAACAGCATGTTACTGCGTGATTGGATCATTATTTTAGAAGATTCTTTTCTAGTGAGCAAAGCTACCTGAAATTTTTGCAGTTCCCAGGCAAGCAAAACAAATCAGCCCAAGATCAGCTGCAAGCTTGCCGAATGTATTCTGCTGGCTTGGCATTCAAAGGACACAATCAATGCACAGGAGCAGAGACTATAATAATTTGAGGACAGAGCCTCAAGTATCTAGGGGCAGAAGGTGTTACAAGTTGAGTTAGGGAAGCATTTTTATGACGGAGAATCATTGAAATAATAAGTGCAGTGTTAGCACTCAATCAGTAAATGCTCCAGTAACAACACATTAAAATGAAGACCAGTCATTACCAGGAAGCAGGATAATAACTTGTAAAACGAGTTTGTTAAATGACAGAAAAATTTGGACTATGGTATTTATTTCAGCTTTTCTCTTCTCTTTATCTCTGGCAACCTGTGGTGGAGGCTGCACTAATCAAAGGAGCAGGGATACACTAAATTCCCCTGGGGAAGAGAGAACTTTAAGTAGGACGTAGGAGCAACTGTGAATCTGACTGTGCCTCAGGAATTGAGCACTGGCCAAATGAATGGTACTCCAGGTTATTATTCGATATTTTGCCTAGGAAGAGTGAAACTTTGTAGTCAACCTCCGCCAAGTCCTTACAAATCCCAGAGTGGTGAAGGGAACCTACCCACTTGTACCCAAAGATTTTGCAGAAGTCAGACAAAGCTTTAAGCATGCCAGCAAGGGTAAAGGCTGCTCTGGGCACAGAGCCAAAGTAAGCTGATTCACCCTGAAATCTCCTTAAGCCATCAGTTGGAGCTGGCTGTGTTTGAAGCTTTGGCTAAGTCTCCAGCTAATACCATTGCTGGCTCTCAGAGTGCAATACCAAACTGCCCAAGTTTCACAAGGAAATTCAAGATTAAAGTCAGGTTTCTGAAAGGTCAAAATTCATATGTAACTCTCTTAGTTGCCCGCTTCTCTTCAAGCCCTCTGTAGACCCACAGAAGTGAACATTCAGTATTTTTTATATGGTTGAAACTGAAGTTGTACACCCTGAAATCCACCAAAATATTTATTTTTTACACATTTCTTTCCAATGGAAAGAATTAGAGATTTGATTTTATCGCACTTTGCACCTAATTATTTTTCTATAGAGTGAAACTAGGAGCATTAAAGTTAATAAAGTACCAAGGACTCAATGGCATAAATCAGTGCATGTTAAACTGTTAGCGGTCTTCCTTAAGCTTCTTTCTGTGTTCTCTGGTCAAACAAAATTCAAAGAGATAAAGGTACTATAAAACACAAATTCTAAAATACTTTGGCTTTTCTAATAGTGTCATTCAATTGATTCATATTCAAACTGCCATTTGCTTTTACATCTGTGAAGTAAAAGGAGTATTTACAATGTCGTATTGGTTTGACAGAGGTGGAGTAAACCAAAAGGCAACATTTAAAGTCCATTCAGACCCGCTACAAACACATTACAGCTGATAAACAAATGGTATAATGTAGGAAAAAAGGGAAAATCAGTCAATTTCCAGCAAAGAAAGAAAGGCAAATCTCAGGTAGGATCATATTTTAGTATTGTAACTACAGTTTCACATGCAACATTTATTATTGCAGTAGTACCTGCCTATCTGACAATGCAGGAATTCCCTAATAAGTGAACATCTAATTCAGCACAGTTAAAAAACACAGCCTGCAACAGAAAAAAAAAATCTCAGTAGTTTTGTTCTTGATGGCTCATTTAAACTGCCTGAAGTACTGATTCCCTTAAAGACAGATGAGACCTCTGTCACCTGGCTCCTTATTTGCTGAAAGTCAGAACAAGGCAGACTACTTCAAAAAGACATGATTTATATAAGAATAAAACCCAAGAATCTTCATGCATAACAAGACTTGCTAATGAGGGTTTGATGTATGCAAATGTGAGTGCATGTGTGTGACACCAGAAATATGTTCAGCTGCACATGAATGTTTACTTTTTCTTGTCATGGTTTGTCATCTCTACACTCATTTGCCAAAGCTCAGGAAGTCATCTACAGAGTGAGATATCCAATCAGAGGTGACTATATATAGGTGTCTGTATGTCTGCCAGCAGGTGAGGCTGCCATTACAGTCAAAGGAGAGCCAGGCAATGCAGGCGATGAAGCCTTGGGATGGATTCAGCTGACAGATAAAGCAGCTGGCTGGGCTTCAGTTCAGATGTTGACACATAATCTTATGGTGCATTGCTAGGACCTCTCAGCATGTGAGACACCCACAAAGGACTAACTGACCTGACATGAGACTTATTTCCCTCTGGAACGGTGTAAAGGCCAGGCAGGGTGTTACTATTCTCACAAGAAGCCACAAGGAGCACGGAAATGATTCCTTGTCTTCCTTATTTTTCCTGCTAGTCAAATCATTATGACTGTTAAATGTGAACTGGGTTACAGTCCAACTATGTTTTCCTTACTCTTTTATTCTTCCCTTATTATTCCCATCATACCTATTGTAAAAGTAAATGGTGGATTTTTTATCACTGGAAATGTTTCAGCTAGAAAATAATTCAACAACTACCAGGAAGGACAGAGTGCTAATGGTATCTGCCTTTGGCAGGGGGCAGCTGCGTGGTCCCCTGAGATTCCCTCTGATAACTCTGTAGTTTAATCGCATCTAAAGTTTATATTAGATGCTTTGTCAGGTTGGTTGTATTTGCACATTAAAGTTAGATTCATGGCTAATGTGGGTAGCCACGCTGTAGCTGTAAAAAGGAGTTTTGCAGGGGCCTCCCTACTTTTCAGTGGTATATAATGATAACAATAGCATTCAAGATTTTCTTGAGCTCAAGTCCACTTCCTAAAACTATCTCACTGCAATGGTAACTAAGAGTTGCAAGCTGATATTAAATGAAAATGAATGAAAAATATGATTCAAACACATAGGAAGAAGCTCTAAAACGAGTAAACTATTTAAATAAGAGAAAATGGCCATACACAAACTTTGATGCAGCAGATACAGTGTAACATCCTTACACTGTTATGAGGCTGTTACGATCTTCTCTTTATTTTATTCTATTCCTCTGCCCTTTCCACAAGTAATTCCAGAAATTGTCCTTGGGCATGTAAATGGCAGCTGATAATATACAGACATCCACAGCGATATCCATCAGTCTCACACCCCTCTCCATACTCACTCATTAATGCCATTTACTGAAGGTATCAATTAATTTCTCAGCATGTCACAAATAACGGATTTTTTTCCCCCTTATTTGCAGCTTCTCATACACTACTAGTGAAAGATTATGGGACCTGATTCTTCCAAGATCAATGATATCAGTAGAAATTTTGCCTGGGGATACTGAGCAGACTCAAACATTCAGCTATTAATAATAATAACTCTAGATGAATTCAGTGGCAATCAATAAGAAATATTTTTCCAAATCACCTTAATCCAGAGCAAAAGAAAATATGAAGATTTTTCATAAATAATTACCTCATATATGTGAATGATTTATGTTTAAGCTTATTAAATACACCCTTAGTGACTAGAAAGGAAGCAAAGCAAATTAGCATAAAGTGGAGCTGAAGAAATCAGTTGCTCAAATATCAACTTGCTGAAAGCAGCAGTCAGAAACTTCATTAATATTTCTTGTTTCCTTGGGCTAAATTTCTGACAAGGGGAAAAAAGTGATTGTGTTCATTAAGTTAGTAAGTTATGCCACTTTTTCTATTCTGCCTATGGTGAATTAATCACTTCATCTACTTTTGAAGGGAATTCTGTAGTCTAGCGAACAGCCCACAGAAAAGTCCACATTCACAATTTTTATAATTTCAAGCTAAAAATTTAGAGCACCGTGAATGAGAAACTACTGAGGCTGAACTGCAGAACAAAGAGCTCATACATGTAAATCTCCTTTTAAAAGATGGCCAGAGTGGGAGGAGGCAGGGACTTGGCCTTTGTGTACAATAGCTTGGTTCCTGAAACATTTGCCAAGGTATAGGAAGCCTAGATGAAAGGCCTTTCTCAGCATGAATAAGGTCTAGGCCAAAACTCTTAATCAGCAGGCTGTTTTGAGGTGGGCTGGAGAGAGAGATCCATCCAAATTCCTCCTACTGCAGCTCTGTTGCTTCAGACTACAGAGCTGGGACCTTGACAGAGCCAGATGGAGGGAAGTTCTTGAGCCTGGTGATGCAGACAGAAAGCAGGAGCAGGTTTGGGTCACAGTTGCAAGGACTGTTTTTATTTTTTATATACATAAAGGGGAAAATGTGTCACTCTCATCCTCCGCCGGGACCAGGGAATACTTATATAAAGCCCTTTAATTTTTTTATTTTTTTTTTACACAGTCTAACAGATCCCATAACGACTGCTTTCTTTTTGAGACTAGGCTAAAGCAGTGTGGTTAGGACTTCTCCAGGCTGACAAAAAATATGGGTTTGGGGTCTCTCATGCTGCATAAAAAACTGAGGCACACACATTCCTGTATAAGTTTTCTGATATATTATGCCGACACTTCTTTACTATACTGTGAAAGAAAACCAGCTGTGGTTTTAGGCACAGAAATCCCTGGTAGAAAGATTCAAAATGTGATTCTTTCCTGCTAAGGCAGGAAAAACTCTATGTGGACATTCTACCCCTTAGAGATCTTTAGGACTGCATATACATAAAGGATGAGGTAGGCATTTCTCAAGAGCATACTTGTGATGCCTACATTTCATTCAAATCCCAAGTTAGTCAATGAAGTGGGGTTTCTTTTTAGGTTTGAATTTATGCAACTTTAGCTCCTAAATCACCAAGAAATTTTGAAACTGAATTTTTATTTAATCTGTTGTTTTCATCAGACTTTTTAAATAAAATGCCTGTAGACTATCACTTCTAAAAACATTGAACACTTCCAGGGATGGGACATCAACAATTTCTCTGGGAAACCTGCTCCAGCGTCTCCACACCCTCACAGTTAGGAGTTTCTTCCTAATAATTAATCTAAATCTCCCCTCTTTCAGTTTAAAACTGTTATCCATTGTGCTATTGCTCCACTCCCTGATAAAGAGTCCCTCCCCATCTCTCTTGTAGGCTCCCATCAGGTACTGGATGGCTGCAATAAGGTCTCCTCAGAGCCTTCTCTTCTGCAGGCTGAACAACCCCAACTCTCTCAGCCTGTCTTCATAGGAGACAGCCCCCTGATCCAGCCCACAGCGCTCCAGCCCTCTGATCATAATTGTGGCCTCCTCTGGACCTGTTTCAACCGGTTCATGGGCTTCTTGTGTTGGGGGATCCAGAGCTGGACGCAGTACTCCAGGTGGGGTCTCACCAGAGCAGAGCAGATCAGAGGGGCAGAATTACCTCCCTCGATCTATTCATTGCTTCCCATTGCTATAAATTCATATATATCCTTATAATTAAGCAAATATCATGTCATCCAGTTAACTCTGCTTCTTAATACAGTATCCCAAATATATATGCATGAAGAAAGTCACACCTTTATTTACTGGCATATATGCTTAAACAGGTTTTTTTAGGGAGTTTCTGGAGTCTTGTGGGTTATGTGCTTGACGATCATTTGACCAAAGAACAAAGGACTGCCAAGCTCAGAGGTTAAGGCAAAAGTAAAGCACTGCAACAGGAGTTTCTTTATTGAGGAGACAAAAGAGCCTTTAATTCCCTCCACTCTTCCCTCTTTGGTGCCAGCCGATGCAGGTGGTGTACTGGGGCTGTACAATGACGCATTCTTGTGGAGCCAGCTTGTTTCCACCCCTGGAAATGCTGGTCACAAGTAACACTGGCAATGCATTGTTAGAACAGTTTTTGGCAGGTTATCTGCAATCTCCCAAGAGAGAATTTAACCCAGGCTATGGAAAAAGATCACCTCATTTAGAAAAAAAAAATAAAAAAAATCATCAGTTCTTTAATAAGTAAAAACTACCTTTGATTCACGTTACATAAGCAACCCTCCCTCAGACATCAGGCTAGTGACGTAAAGAGGAAAAAGGCTCATACTAGAGTGGAATTTCCATTCAGCATCTACAGCTCCTCTGGGTGAGAAGAACTATTATTCTGGTTTATTGTATGATAGCTGATGAGACTGAAAAGAGACGAAATGTCTTACAGGCTAGTTATTTTATTCTTATATAAACCCCATGGATTTTATTTTTTCAGGGGAAGATTTTTGTTTCAGCATCAAGACTTCATAATAAGGATGAGTCCAAACTCAAATCTAAGAGTCTGTGTGTTCATCTTTATGTATGTGTCTAAACTAAAAAGCTGAGTCTTGATTTTATCTTCAAGTCTCAGTGATGTTGGACTACATCTAAGCTGCTTTTACAACAAAACTTAGATGTCTATTCCTCTGTTTAGGGTTTTACTCCTTCTGTTTTGTCATATCTGAAACTGAATTTCCATACACTGTAGATACATTTAGAAATGTGAAAAAACAATTCAGCTCATTGTGTCAGCTGATAGAGCTATGAAATATCTAGCACTGCGGAGAAAGCAGAAGAAAAACAATCATCAAAAGTAACTATTATTTCACCAAAGCAGGACCTTTTTTAGGCTTAAGTATTTTACCAAATGTCATGTTATTTCCCGTGTCTCCTTAAAATATCTGCCTAAGGAAAATATTAATAGTAATTAAGTTCTGTTTAGGCCTTCCAGTAGAAGGGTATATATAGAAATCTTTTCCTCAGCTGTGTTTTATGCTAACTTATTTTTCTTCCTTTCTAACTGTTCCTTTTCTCTTTAATAACTATAAATCTTTCACAAATATCATAGAGTGATTAGAAAGGGGAAGTAGTCATATGTAACATGATATTACACTTCATATAAAGAATATTGAACTGAGTTCTATTTTTATTTCAAAATGTTTTCTGGTAATGATGCAGGTATTATGTTATTTGTTGTTATTAATTATTTGCATCAACATATGCATAATACTTGATGTAACCAAATGAATTAAAAAAAAAATCCCTGGAGTTCTCATTACTTTGGCATTGCACAAAAAGGAAAGGCAGCTAAATAAGAGAAACAAGAGACTAAGCTAAATTACTTTCTTCAGTAAGCTGTGAAATAGTGTCTTCTTTAATATTATGATTTATATAAGATGATAGAGCAGATCAAACAATCCTTAATAATAAATAAAGGGATAATAAATTACTACTTTAATTTAGAAGTAAATATTTATAAGGATTTTCCTTAAAACCTAAAGAAACCGCCTCAAGCTTTCTGCAATTTACCTCTTTGTTTTGATGATTATTCTAGCAAAACCTTACACTTAAAGAGTTATGATGACTCTAGTTAAGCTGATTAAGAACTAGTTAAGTGATAGATCTGAAATATAGATGTGAATGTGTAATCCTCATTAGTGGAGGATCCTTCTAGGGAGGTTTTGAAAGGGCCACTTTCCAAAAGGCCTGTCAAGGGTTTACAGACAAGTATAAAACCCTTGCAAATAACATTTGCAGAAGGAATAAAACTGGTGAGATTATCCGTTATCATGCAGGCATGGTGGTCATAACCAGACAGCAAGGCCATAAAAAATGCAAGATAATATGTTTCAGTACAAGAATGTCATCAACGTAAGTTGAAAAATGATCAAGGAAGGAGAGAACAGGAGAAATGGTGATGATCTGCTTCCACCACACTAGTAGAGGTTTGTCCAGGAGCATTGCTTTGAGTGCTAGTATCTGTGCCTTAAAAGAGATTCTGAAAAATTGGAGGCAGTCTAGAAAACTAAGCCCCAAAATTATTTGAAAGAATAAATCTTACAGAGAAAAAAGCCTCAGAATAAGTTTGGTCTGTTTCTTTTATCAAAAGGAATTCTGAAAAGTGGCTTGGTCAAAGCACACAAATGTATTCCCAGAGAAAATCAGTGGTTACAAGACAGTCCTTTTGTCTAGGAAAAATAGGTCATAGCAAGAATCAATGGAAATAATTCAAAATCAGAAAAAAATTAAATGAGAAACAAGCAATACCACATTAACAGTGAGAGTGTTAAGGCGATAGAAAAGGCTACCAAGATATACAAGTATTTCTCCATCTCCTGGGACCTTCAGAGGAAAATTGGGTATTTTTCCAAAAGATACATCTTTGCCATTTGTGAAAGCTTTGTACAGTATCAACTGAGTAGGTTGATAGGTCCACCTAAATCACAAGTCCTTAAAATTTGGATTATGGACCAGTCAGTGTCTACTTCCGAAACTTTCCAAAGATTAAGTCAAATACAAGATTTAAGCCCTTATAATTTAGGCATCTGGCCCCTCCATAGAAGTCCAGGACCCTGACTAAGGAGTCTTGGTTTCCTATAAAGTAGAGAGAGAGATATTTCAACTACTTGGTTTGGATGGAAACAGCAAAAGCCATGCAGAGCTTCTCTTCTTGTCTAGAACTGTTGGGTATTCTCTATCGTCAGGACATCAAGCAAATATCAAGACATCCAGGTCTCAGAAGCCACAACCAAGGAACACAATCAAAATTCCTTTCTTTCTAATACCTTTTAATTAGTCTTGGTTAGATCACTCTAATCTTTGTAGTTAAACCTGGTCAGTTTCTGCAGTGATTCTTTCCTGAGTCTTCCTCCTTTCAGATGATTGACCTAGAAAACTGGATTTGTCTTATCAAAGATGTGTAGAAGAGACAAGAAAATTCACAGAATGGGAAAGAAACTGCATAAAGGAGCCTGAAGTCTTAGTGTCTGGGACATTCATCTGAGAGGTGACTGTCCTGATGATGAAGTTTTGCAGACAGAGGTTCTGTCATTCCAAACTCTGCAGATTTCTGAGTAAGAAATTAACATCTTGGCTATGTTAGACTAACTGGCATATTAACTACATATTTTTTTTTTTAATAAACTCACCTACATTTTTGGGATACCCAGTCCTATGTGGGCTTATTCAGTGTTCTCCTTGAAGTTTAGGACTGTGACAGAAAGATTTCTAGAGGGTTTAAGCAGGAAATGAATGAAAAACCACAGAGAAGTGGGAAACCCCTGGGCATTTAAAGAAGTAACATTTTCAGTTCCTATAAAATATTAAAACCAAGCAGTAGGTGCATTCAGGGTTAAGTGGCAAGTGAGGGAGGATTCTCCGCATTACACTTTTAGATGTAAATGCCTTCCTTGTTCTTAATTCCTTTATTGGATCTACACTTTCAATATAAAATCTGTATTGGTTAAATAGGATTTATGAATGATTAAAAAATATGGTTAATGCCAAAAATACTAGGCAAAATTGAAATGTAAAGCAAGGCAATAAATCATGTTGTATATGTATTCCTCCTATAGTACTTCTGTGACATGCATACATTTAAATTGGTTTGAAATATTTTTTTTTCAGCTATTTTTTGTCAAGCCATTAAGAAGCAGCCTATATTCCTTTAAGGCTTCTAAAAGACAGGACTGGGATAATTTCATTCACCCTGCTTGATTTTAATGCAGATCAGAGTTGATGGGGTTTGTTCTTTTTTTTTTTTGTTGTTGGCAAAACAAATATTGTAGACTGCATTTACCAATTTGCCAGTGTCCAGGCAATGGGTTATGGCATCACTCTGTACAAAACACATTGCTACTTGAGATAAAAATAGCTGACTCCAATGAGCTTTGAATGATTACAGAAGTCTTGCCTTTCTTGACTTTAATTTGCAAGCTTACAGACAACTCTAAGGGTCTTACTGATGCAACATGTGCACAGATACCCCATACTCCTGACCCAGAAGTATATAAAAACCAGTGAAGGATATAGATGTGTACATCAGAGCAATTCACTCTTGGCTCCCTTTGTATTAGAGATCTTCGTTGATAATATTCAGGATGCATATGGTTTCTCCGTAGTAGGTGCCTACATTTAATTGGATAAATTATAAGCTAAACTGTATTAAATGTACTTTATTGCCTATACTAGCAGCCTTATTAGCCATCTCAGATGTTGACACCTAAACATGAAACAAAAATTTGACCAAAGAAAGATAAAAAAGAAAAGAAAATGCAAGCCTAACAAAATTAAGCATGTTTTCTGCTTGTATTTTTGTGCTTTACTCTTTTTCTAAGCAATACTTATTAAGTAGCAACTAATTTTCATAATTTAATCCATTCCACTATTGCGTTTAATTAATTTAATTGTTGAGTTATGTAGAGTAAAACCTGCTGGTAACTAACTGTTGTAATAACTAAAGTAGATGATTATGTGTTCTTTAAATGAATAAATCTTTTAACCTTCCTCAGTTCCTGAAAGAAAGTTAAAATAAAGCTATGTTCTTAAAAAAACCAAACCAAAACAAAAAAATTCCAGCAAGGAACAGAATTACAAAACTTCCTTAGAAACTGTGATAGGAGATCTGCTCTCATGCCGTTCTTGGTCTAGCACTACAGAAGCACGAAGTTTTTAACTGAACTTTCTCTTGCTGTCAGAACCCATCATTTTTGATACAACTTGTCAGTTTCTTCCAACTTCAATGGCTGTATAAAATCCCAATGGGGAAAATCTGAATTCATATTGTTCAAAGTGATCAGAGGGTATTTCCCAAAGCTTCCAAACACAGAGTTGGCCTCATGTCCTTTTTGCAAATAAACTTTAACTCACATGAGCAAGTCGATCAAATCTGGCAAAGAGTTCATTCAGCATTCGGACCAACTCCTGGGCTGACAGGGTTGTGGAGAGGTTGGTAAATCCTTTAACATCTGCAAAAAGAATGCTAAAAAGAGAAGATATATTAATGTTGCAGTCTGTTTCCTTTGATAATTGAATGTGCTAAGTTACTTGCTACTAATTTAGAAGTGAAAGACCATTTGAAAATCATGCTACCTTTGTCCTAGGCTTCTGGAGATTCCAGGGTACTGAATACAAATATTGAAGAGGCTAAAGAAATACTACTAAGTATGAGAAAGTGTTTTGCAAAAAAAATGTATTATACAAATTTTGGAATTCCAGATAATTCAAGAAGATTTAGTTAAGCCTTAATGAGCACCACTGTCCCTATTTATAAGTGAGAAGACTGAGGCATAGTGTACCCATAATATAGAAGGCTGTATAAAAAGCTGTGTGTTAGTATCTGGCACTGTTCTTTGTGGGTGAGTTTATGTATAGCTGTTTTTTACAATGGGTTTGATTTCGCTGACTGCAATTTTTACTGTGATTTTCAGTCTTTACTTTTCTATGCGTCATACAAGACTCAAATCCTAAAACAACGACAGATTCATGGCAGTCTTGATATATTCCAGGCTCGGGCCAGCTGTATTGCATCTAATTTTAGGCACTTGACAGAAGTACCTGAGATAGGAGTATAGTACCAGCTATGAATCTTTGGATAATTCCTTGTTCTTTCTACTGATTTCACAGGGAGCCTAGTGTGATTATATTTTTAATTTAGGTGCATTAAATTGGGTGCCTGAAGTTAATGGTAGGATCTTAGTCAACAGACTAGCTGCAAATAGAGCTCTAATCTGTATTTCAGGAGCCATTAGGTCTTCTAGCTGTGCAAATTTGTCTGTTCATTATGCCTACAATGAGTACATATGAATACAGAGAAAAATACACACATGTAAAGTCTGTGGTGTTGCAAACTATCACCTAGACCAAAGCTTGTAGTGGCTCCGAGCTTAGCAGCTGAAGGAAGGAAAGCTGTAGTAACCTTCAAAAAGACACATATCATACTGGCACAGACTGAAAATAACCCAAATGAGCCTTGTTAGCAACTAATGACTGGTGTTACAATCTAAGTAGCTAAAGATGATTAATTTCTACATTTTTCATTATCAAAAAAATAAAACCCCCTAACTGGATACTAATTTTAGGGATTCACATTCCATCGGTTTAGGTAATGTTCAGCACTCAATGTTTAATAAAAAATAGGGTGAAACCCTGTTTTGAAAAGATCTAGTCCCTGGCATCTATACTCTACAAGCACACAGAATTTTCATTCTAAATCTCTTTCAAGCTGAAATTATGTTTCAGCTTTTCACCCCTGACTACAACTCTTTTCCATTCAAACAGAAGGGCCATCTTCTCCCTATTTTGATTCTCCTACAGGAACACAGTCTGAGAATGAAACAGGTTAATGGAAGACATTTTAATTTAGTGCAATCCAAACCTTTTGTAAGGGTCTTTCCACCAGATTTAATAAAATAATATGCCTGAGCTACTGCAAGGCCACAGAAGAAGCAGATAATCAATTTACTCTTCTGTGGGAGTTTAAATTATGTTTATTGAACTCTTCCAGACCAAGTTATTTTCAGGTTTCATCAAAAGGCAAAGTGCATGCTTTCCTCACAAACCATGTCCCATCATATCCCAGAGTGCTTATTTTTTCACTTCCTTCACTGCTGGCCACTCATTCATTTGCCCTTGCAGTTTAGGACAAATTTATGGCAAATGCTAGTGACTTAGCCAAATATTCTGATTGTGGTCAGGAACCACAATAAAATCAGAGATTGTGTAACATCATGGAGTGGAAGCTGATCATTCTGGTGTAAACCTACAATGAAGACTTATTGTTTTGAGTAGCAGCTCATAGGATAACTGTCACCTTCCCACTAACTAATTTCAGGAGAGACAAAATTTAAAGATGGGAATAAAAAAGGAAAATGGAATTAGGAAAATGACATTAAGAATGATTGAATGAAAATGGCTACTAAGCAGAGGAGCCTTATGACATATCTACATCTTTGAGAGCATCTTACATGTCATTATCTCATTTCTCAGTGTGTGGGGTCAAACAGAAAGCTGTGGCAGAATTTGTGTCCATGTGCAGGCCAGGCTCCTCTTTTTATGAAACACTGACTACTTAATTAAAGTGAAAAAAAAATGCGCAAATGATCCAGGCTCCAACATTCAGTTCAAATGGGTTTTCTCAGACATCTGGCCATCCTAATGAATAAAAGAAGGCACCAAAGTGCTTATCTGCTCATGGATTTAACCATGGATTTAACAAGGGTACACTGATTTTCTAATTTATGAATTAATAAAGAAACAGAAGAGAAATTAATAAAGAAGAGCCAATTAGCAGCATCTGAGACCTTAAGGTTTAAAGACAGTCTCCTCTACACACCTGACATTCTCATAACGATGAATGTAGATCTTATGAAACTGGTGTTGCAAATGTTCATCTTCTACGTTGGTCATATCATTTATCATTTCCAGGACTACAAACCGTGGTAAGACAGAGAGCACCAGCCGCTCCTAAAACAAAGAGGAAACCAAAGTGTCAGTGTCTGTCTGAATTACTACTCCACAGGAAACTGATTGAATTCTGCCCTATTTAAGGAGTTGGATAACTGGCAATTGAAGACGTGACATTCATGTCTAAAAATTCTAGATCAGACCATTAGTGATAATTCAAAACCTGAGTCCAGAAGATGGACCTGACCCTTCTCTTTCCTTCCTTTCCTAGAAGATCTTCTCTTTAATGTTTTAAGCTTATTTGCTGTTTATTTAAATATCCCATTACAAGCTTCTCACTAAACATCAGTTATGAACATATCAAACACTGCATTCCCAGCAGTGGTAGCTTGATTAACAGATATAGGCCAGAGGAATTCATAAGTCCTCAGCAGCAAGTAGGATCACATTTTTATTGTTGCTTATTTATCAGAACTTACAGACTATGTGTTTAGTACTCATAAACTCTATAATTAATAATAAAGCTGGAGAATAAATAAAGCAAAAAATATGCAGAGGAACCTGACTTCACTTAGTGAAAAGGGAAACATTTAAACCAAGCTGAGCTATATTGTCAGAAATTAAAGACGGGGATAGTATAAAATAATACACAACTAAGCAATGTTTTATGACAAAGATTTAGCCATAGACTAGTTTGTATGTTAATAGGGTTACAATAGTTTACAGGAACTAAATTTTAAAGTAACTTGGGAATCTGAGAATCTTCTCAACAGTCTGTGGCATCGAAGTGCTTACCTAATTTTGACAAATGGGACTGGGTTTCAAAGTTCCTTGAAATCTCTATATGTCATCTCAGAAATAAGCATTTATATGACAGTGAAGCAGATTTCCAAGATGACTCATTTGGCTTGTGGCCCACTTCACCTCTATTTTGTAGATCCCCCTGGACAGATCTGGGTTGAGCTATTCTGCTGACCCAGAGGTGAAAGTTCTTTGTCCCAAGGGCCTTGTATGTCCTCCCTGCCCCATAATAGATTCACATCTGTTCACATCACACAGTAAGGGCTGTTCTGCAGCAGCTAACGAATGGAATATATAGCTTTCTCCCATGCCCAAAGGTATGTGGGAGTTGGGAGAATGGGTTGTTCTGCACATGACTGCTCCTGGCCATCTTTTAGGGAACAGATAGTCTTTCACCCATTCATTGTATAGACATTCATGACAGAGTGCCTGTCGAGAAAAGAGAAATTACTTTATTGGGTTACTGGCAAAATGGACAGTTGGTTGCTGATGGTAGTGTGAGTCTCCACTGTAAGGAACCTCATGTGTCTTCAGCAGAGACTCCTCACACAACTGTTCTCTTCAGTCCTTATGACCTCGCTGGACCATGATCCTGTGTGACAACCCCAGTCCTACATAATTCATCACTGTTGGTATATTTTAGCTACACAGTAAATATTTCTTAAATATTGCAACTACCTAAAAAAGACTAGTTCTAATTCCACAGACCATTTTTGGAAGGACAGTTTCCATTGGGTATTTACAAATGTCCTATCTATGCATAATTTAATCACTTCAGCAGCAGGAATCACCTAGAAAAGGTTCTGAATGGGACACTACACCCAAGTATTAATTAACACACTTAAACTTGTAATTAGGACTAGTCAAAGCAAGAGTTGCATGTGGGAATTTCTATAACTGCACAAAATTCCCAGGTCCTGTGAGAGTCAGTCAATGTTTAATTGTGAAGGTTCAGTCAATCTCCTGCTTTCAGGGTGGCTTCAAGTTAGTCTTGTGTCCAACCAGTCTGTTATCTCATCTATACAGAGGACTAGCCAAGAAGCTGCTGGATCACACAGAAAACTGGTGACATGTCTACTGTGAGCACACACACACCCTACCCCGGCTTCCGACGCTTGACCCCAACTGTGAAAATCAATTCTTCAGTTATACTTGTAATTCAAGTCCCTTAGCTCTTCCTACATATGTAGATGTGTTTCAAAGTTCTTTTGAGAAGAGTTGACTCTACAACTCATGTGCAATAGGGCCAAGTCATTGGCTTAGGCCCATCCTCTGCTGAGGGAGGAAGGTCCATGAATTCCCTGAGCTGCTGTTGGCAGATTGTGCATCCAGGACTCAGGGCTAGCACGTTTCTTGAATGATTTAGGTATGAAAGCAAGCAAATTAATTTAAATGAAGTAATTCAAACTATCCCTCTCTGCTAGAAACATATTTTTACTGTGTTTGTCTGTCTTGGAAACACTCGAGTAAGAATTTTAGACATGTTGAAGTGACATATATTTATAGATATGCACATCTGTATTAGTAATGTATATTAGTAATGTATAATAGTAGAGTATGAATGTATGCTAGCTTATTATTAGTGCATATATACAGTAATCCGTATATATTAGTGTACATATACATTTAGGTTTTGTATATACATATTTTATGTATACATATAGGTGTATATACATACATACGTGTACATATACACAAAACTGCTGCTTTCTAGCCCCTGTCATAATATAACTACTAACCAAATTTAAGTAGGGCCAGGCAAGCCTTCAAAAGATTATTAAATTCTTTCCTGAAAGCACTAGATCATCCCCTGAGAGATTTCACAATGTCCCTGTTGCAGTGGCTCATCTGTTTGACAGCTCTGGCAGATTTTGCAAGTATCCCACCCAAATCTGCTTCTCTGCAAATTAAGCTTGCTTTTTATCCTTTCAAAGTGGGTACGGATAATGAATGATTGATTGCCTTCTTCCCTGTAACAATCTTTCTGTACTGAGATACTGTTATTGTGTCTTCTTGCTCTCAGTCTTTCTTTTCTAGATAAGCCAGTTTTGTCCAGTACTGGAACATAACACTCCAAATCACTCTGAGACAAATCTATCCGTTTTTCACAGAACTGTGTCCAAATTATTAACCATCTTTCGGTTTACAGGATTGCAAAGAGTTGAACTTATTGAACTAGAGAAGAGAATGTCAGTTCTGTGATCTACTTATCACCAAATGTCAGGTGACATTTTGGGGAATAGGATAGGTCTAGGGAAAACCAGATGTGACCTTCCAAATCAGGCACTTATGGAAACTGTAAAGAGGTGGAAGACATCAATGAAAGGAATTCCATCTAAGCATGAGGAGGAGCTTCTTACTTTGAGGGTGGCAGAACACTGGAACAGGCTGACCAGAGCAGTGATGGAGTCTCCTTCTCTGAAGACATTCAAAACCTGCCTGGACACATTTCTGTGCAACTTGCTGTAGGTGGACCTGCTCTGGCAGGGGGTTAGACTAGATGATTTCCAGAGGTCCCTTCCAACACCATATAGTTTGGTGATTCTGTGATTCTTCCAGACAATGCCCACAGAGGAAATATAGTGCAGTGTGAATCTCTACCTGTATTTTCAAAGCAATTTAGAGACACTAATGCGGAGAAAGTATTTACATGGCAGCAAGCCATATAGGGGGTGGAAGTGATTTCCACACCAACTCTTCCCTTTTATATTTAGGAAAGCGAACTATATTCATAAACCCTTTCTCCATCCCAGTCCACCCCACCCATCATACTTTAGAAAAGGCCTTTTGCAAGACCGGGAATTGAGATCAGTGTTGAACCCAGACATGACGTGTGGGCAAAAAGATATAAAGAAATCGGTTTCAGAAAATAAAAATTCCAAAGGTTTCAAAATCTTTTTAGTGAAAATATGAATGTGAAATAAAATGAGTAATTCAAAATAATGTCATATAAATATTTGATAAGAAAAAGAGTGAGTACTGGAAATAGTGTTATAAGTTTTAAGATGTTCAGAAATTCTCATAGATCGCAGGAAGGAAACAAACACTTTATTACCACAATCATTAATAAATTTTTAACCAAGAAGGAGCTGCAAAGTAGGACATAATCTCAATTCCAGAGGAGTTCTGGTGCAAGACAGAGCACATTTTATGAATCCAATTACTAATATGAAGCTAAATTATTATGAACATGGTAAACTGTATTTTGTGTATAACTGTTTCTAGGCAGGTTTGATCCAAATGTTAACATTAATTTCTGGGGGTTTTTTTGGTCATCTAAGACATCCTGGTCTTGGCTTTGTGCCCTGTTCTAGTCAGGTGAAAAATTAATTTTTGCCATCACTTCTTAACAATGGCCATTTTCTTTGATTCCCGTTTCCTTAACTTGGCTGAACACTCTAACTTATATAGCATTAGCATTTTACATGCATATTTCTCACTTATTCCCTACATTAGGAGCAGCCTTTTCTTGTGTTTGTACCTCACCTCTCAGACCTCAGAAGAGTTTTAATCTCCTAAAGGGCTATTTTGGACACACTCAGGAGAAATATGAGGATAAAAGGCAATTTTATGTTGGTTTAGAAGAATATGGTTAATTCTTGTACTGACTGTAAGGAGAGCACCGTCCCTACTGAGTACCACAGAGTAAGTACAAGTGAAAATGCACTCCACTGGCAATACAATGCTTCTTGGCATTGGAATTCTAAATCTTACAAAAGGGAAGGGGTTTGATACTGCACTTAGAGGTTCTGCCATCACTATAACAGTATCTTGGCATTTAGCTCAGCACTGCTTACCTTGCTTTCTGGCTGGAGTTTCTCAACCGCGTGGTTGTTTTAGCATGCTCCAGGGAGGTGATATTTAAGGATGAAAGCTGGGCCACCAGTACCAAAGTATATAGCACCCAGGAGTCCTAGCTTAAGTTCCTACCTATGCTATCAGTTTTCTTGTGGAAGATTAAATGTGGAATCATAGAATGGTTTGGATTGGAAGGGACCTTAAAGGTCATCTTGTTTCACCCCCGCCTACTGTGGGCAGGAACACCTCCCACTAGACCAGGTTGCATAAAACTCCACCAAGCCTGGTCTTGAGCACTTCCAGAGATAGGGCATCCACAACTGCTCTGGGTGTTACATGTTACATACAATTCTTATTTTCAGCCAGAGAACCAGATGTTGAGGTTGTTGTGAGGCAACTTGGTATTAGGGAGCTACAACATAAATGAATATGATCTAGGCTGTGGGGTGTGTCCCTTCTTGAGTGCCAAAAGGTGTTCAGAGAGAGCAAGATGAGTAAGGAGGTATGACAGGCAGAATGAGAGAGAAAGGCAAAGCAATCATGAAAATGCTGAGTTTTATGTCAGCAGGATTAGATGTTGTGGATGAAATGTAGCCACATATGAAACATCTGAAAAAATGAAAGAACCTCTCCCCAGCGTTTGTAGGAGGCAATATTGTTTCTAACTTACAACGTTTACAGTGAAGATCATGAAGAATTCCCACTCTGAGCAGTCTTAGTCAACAGTTAGTAAACAATCTTCAGGTACCATGAAAACACATTGTGGCTAAACACCCTCATTTGTCTAGATGGCAGCCCCAGCTGAGACAAACTGTACATTTACTTAAGAAAGCAAAACACATGCTGCTAATAGCTTCTGCTGGAGTGGAGGTGTGTAGCCCTCTGCTCCGAGGTGGCAGCTTTCTCCTGGGTTCCTGCCTGCATAGGATGCTAACATGGAAGATGAAAGAATGGAGACTTCACTAATCTTTAATCCACCTGCCCTGCAAAACTTTACTAAATCCAGAACTACCTTTGGGAGAGAGAGGAAAAAAGTGATGTGAGGCAGCCATAGCTTCTATAGAGCAGGCTGTGAGCTATCATGCAGTGAGCTCATCCTTTATTCTGGTAAACAGCCCAGCTCAGACCTTCTGTTTCCCTATACAGATTGTACTAATTTTAGCACATCTGCATCGTCTTGAATTCTTTCCACCCGTCCCACCTGGGATTTTGGCTATCCTCCACTCTTCTTCTGATGTGTAAACACTGGGTGTGGTGCTTGTGATAGCAAGAAGAAAACTAGTCCCTCAGGAGGTCCTTTACACTCCTGCAAGCCCAGGTTTTCAAAGGAATGTCTAGCCTTAAGATAGCTGTACTGTCAAGCAAATTTTCCACAGCCTCTTAAGATGGCATATTTAGGAACCACTGCTGAATGATGATCCAGGATCCAGAAATATTTTTCATATTTTGTGTTATTCAGCCTCCTATATCAGAGGGCACTTAGGCTATATATTCTCTTATTTCTTCACTATTAAGATACATTTCTCAATATGACCATAGAATAAATCCATCCTTTGAATAAATCAAATCAGTCTTTCAAGGAGCCATATGATTAAAGTGGTCGATGGGTTCCTGTGAAGATACTTTCACAATAGCACAAAATCTTTTTGCTGGGAAAAGAAATACATTATTTACTACTTTATCCTTGTAGGATAGGAAGACAAATAGGAATGAAAATTCAAAAAGAAAAGAAGATAAAAGAAAGAAAGCAAACAGAAATCCTGTTATTATTGAACTGTTCATGAAATCTATGATAAGAGAACATAATAAAAGGCCATATCTTCTTAGACACATGGCTAAAATGCAGATTATACTTTTTTCACAACAGGAAAACTTTACATTCTTTGTTTGCATTCACTTAAGAAGGTATCAAGCTACAGTTCTCGAATATTTATTTAAAATAAAACATAGTTCACTTGACACATGCTCACTAAGCCAAGAAAAATGTGCCCAGCACATTTGATATCTTACTCTTCATGTTACTCATTAAGGTAAGTTAAAGGTTCTTGGCTGCACATAAGATCTGGCAATGACCCATAAAAAAAGAGGTTAATTAGTATGTCTCTGCTGCAGTCTTCCTCTGTTAATACTTTAGCATGTGGAGAGCTCTTGTCAGGATCAGAACTGAAAGTGCATCAGCTCATGTTGCTATTCTGTATTATGTATGTCATCCTACGTAAGAATGTTACAAGAAAAATAATGTATAAATGTGTATGCAAGTGAGAGCGTGTGAGTCTATGTATAGTTTTACAAGCCACTCCAGACACTAGTCAATTCTCTGGTACTAAAGCATTCAAAGGACAAAATATTCTTCCCTCTAAAGGCATCAGCTGTTCTTTGCTGTTCCAAGCTGCTTTTACACCACACCAGACTGACAGGGTGGTAGGGATGCTGAACCAGGCCGCTTCCAGAAATCAGACACCAATGTAGATCATGTCCATCCATTTTGTTTCTACAGCTGATGCTAATATTCTCTGGACCAGGATGTGTCCCTCTTGACAGGATTTTCACATCACTTTTCTTGGATGCAGCAATTAAAAAAGATTTAATTATTCACGAATGGGTGTCGGGTGACTGCCCCTTTCATATAAGGAATCTTGCCACATAACTCCCCTTTGAGTTATTTGTTATTCTCATTTCACAGCTTTATATACTGTGGCACGGAAGAACAACATAAATGTGAAAAGAGCAGTAGCAGATCACAGAGAGAAAAATTGAAAATTTTTATAGGCTTCTGTACCTCATTCTTTGTATGATTAAAGAGTCTTTATATTTCTAGTCAGTCTCTCCTAGAAGGCATATGCAGAAAGAGAGGGAAAGACATGAGAAAAAATTCTCTTCTTCAGAGAAAAGCCTAATAAGGAAGTGTCATGAGCTGTAGGGTGAAGGAAACTACACTATCAAGCTTTGTTGAAAGCTTGCTAGTTGAGCAATTGGCAAAGTGGAGACAATTCAAAGGTGAGCAGCAGTAATCGTAAGTGGTTTGAAAAGGAACAGAGGTATATTTGTTCAAGAGAAAAACCATAGAAAAAAGAAGATAACAACAAAGGATTGCTATAAATAAGCCAGTGATCTATTCTCCTATTAAGCACTCATGACATGATTCGCCCCTAGTCTTTAAGATGGAGCAGTCGGAGTTTAGAATAAACAAAAGGAAAAAGAACCCTTAACAAAAAAAAAAAAAAAGAATAACCAAGTGAAATAAGGACCAGTGGAAATCACTGAACGGAACAAACAGATGGTAGAATTCAGGTCTGGATTCAGACACTTGAATTTTGGTGACTACGGTGTAGGTCACACTCTGGTGAGGCTTGAGGCATACTCAACAGATCAGATGTAAATGTCTACTTTGGTGCCACCTCAGGTCTCTCTGGGTCCCACTGTCTGTATTGACTAGATCTCAGCTGTCTGTAGCAGGAGCTCAGAAGTATAAAGAGCATGAAGTCGGTTAGTTTGAAGGTGTTTAAATATGGAGGTGACTGTTACCCAATCTACTCCTTCAGGAAATTTAGGAACAATGAAACAAATCTTACAGTGGCAAAGCAAATTAACTTCATGAGTCACATGCCTGCTTAAAGTCCCAAGACTGTAACACTGCTACTTTCTCTCGTGTCCACTTCTTGTATGCACCTGCAATAGTCATTCTTTGTTGAACAACTTCTGTATTGTCTGTGTGCACTGATCCCTTGTGTGTCTCGTACTGAAATCAGGGGGTATCAACAGTGCTTACAACTGCACATATGTAGCTAGGCACATTCATGGAAAAGTGGGACATGTCCCTTATGAGTAAATAGCAACCTTTGGAACATTTTTTTGAGAAGAGACAATTAACCAATGCACAAGGTCTCAGTCTTGTGAATAGAAACTGAACCGGAGACCTTGTCACTGGTGCTGATCAAAGAAAACAAAATACCAACAAGCACAAAACTTCAACAAGCAACCTGGGGCCTTCAGGAGGTTGCCAAGAGGAAGGTCAAATTCCCCAAGGCTTCCCTGCAGATCACGTGAGGGCATCACCCCTGTCGGGTTTGCTGTCTGCATAAACTCCCTGCACTAACTCCCCTTAGATGGTTCATGGAAAATCACAAAATGCTGCCTATACGGCCCTGAGATTTTCCTTTGTTTCTCAACTTCTTTATCAGAGTTGGCTTTGCCAAAGGACAAAAAGCCCCTCTTGAATGACAGTTTAACTCATGTTTTGCTCTTTGTCCTCTACACATACTTTCAGATGCATGAACCTACATGTATTTTGTGCAAGAAAGTCTTTGAATCAGGGAACAAGTTGCTCAAGGCTGTTCCCGAGACAATTCTGTAAAACCACAGTGGATGTACCCCCGTAAATGTTTAACTTGATAGAGACTCTAGAGGAACTACTCCACAGTTTTCATCTTGATTTTTAAGAATGATTTTGCTAGAACCATCAGGCTTGGCTTTAACAAAATTTACAATTATCATAGAGGTTTTATTGTTTCAACCACTGAAGTTAATAGCATGAGAAAAGGTCTGCTCAGAGCAGTGGCTTTAGCCTTTCTGGAGCACATGAGCTTTTGTTATATTTAGGGAAAGTGGATAAAAATGGTATTGTTTTCTACTGAAAACTGACAACTGATAACGTTCAGAATAGATGTAATTGTTGTAGATGACACTCTAGAAAATGGGAACTAGCACCTCTCATTACGATGAACAGCTCTAAAGAGAAATTCCTTCATTCTTATGTAGTGCACAACAGACAATCTATTTGCAGTTGTTCTTTCTTGTGTGTTATCGAGACAATGGCAAGTAATTAAAAAATATTGAAGGAACTACAATATCTAATATGTTCAGGCTCGTGGGGTTATGAGGTTGCCTGTTAGCTTTTACTACTTACTGCTGCAATATGCAACATGAGTTGTATCAGCTTTCTTTTATTTAAATTCAGGCAAATACCATTCCCAGTCATCCCATCTTTGGCTGCATGTTCCATTTAAGCATCTGCTGTTCTCGAAGACAAACAACGCCAGATCACACAGGAGGCTCTGGAGTCTCCTTTTGTTTAGCTGTTGGCTATGAAACATAGCTAGAGTCTCATCCAAACTGATAACCTTGTGTGGATGAGATCATGACTTTTCATAATGGTATGTAATTAGTTGTTAACCAAAAAGTGTTATACAGTTTGTAGTGATGCAAGGAGGAAAAAGCTTTTTCCTCACAATTATTGTAGGAAGGACATTTTATGCAGTTCTTTTCTCAATACTGTTGTCCATGACAGCATGAGAGAATATACGTTGGACATGCTAAAGGGAAGGAAGGCAAGATACCACTGGTCTTTTGCTTTGCTTGGATGATGAATGGTTTAAAGATTCAAGTACCTGAAGCCACATTACAAAATCTTGGCAGAGCTTGATGATTAACAGTCTATTGCCAGGTGTCAAAAGAGGTGCCTTTCTCATTAGCCAGTCGGCTATGTGAGAATATTGCAATCTTAATGCCTGTTTGCCCTGTGCTCCCTGAGCTGTAGAAGGCTGATTCTAGGGCTGCCAGTTTGTATTTTCATTCCTTCCCAGTATCATTGTGGCTTCATAAACACTTATCATGCTGGGAAATGGTGGGACAACCCTGTCAGTTTTTTTGGTGTGGTACCTGTTACTGCTGTTGTGTGTATCTTTTAAGTGAAAAATGTAAAATATTTATAAAACTATTTTTAAACACAATTAATCATGAAACTAAGTGCAGCTGATGCTTAAGCTCTATGTCATGAGCACAATGAATCAGCTCACTGAGAGGCCACATGATCACTGTTAACTTGCATGAGAGTGGGTGGGAGCACATGTCTGGTGATAAGAGTTGCAATGACCAGCTGTTAGATCTGTTGGGCTACATCATGAAATTGTCTCCTGACACTATTTTCTCATTTGAGTTATGTCTTAATTTAGGCAATAGGAACTACAGCTCTAATTCAGTGCTAGTGTCGATATTGAGTACAAGCAATGGTTAATAATCCCAGATCCTCTGGATCCTAACACATGATGTTCTACCTCTTGAATGAAGATCATGCATTGTGAAATCCAACCATGAAACAAAGACGAGCGGTCTGTGTCACCACCCTGCCTTGTTGACATGAACATTTATGCTTGCAAGTGATAGCCCGGCCCCACAGGAATCCATTAGAAATAGATATCTAATACATGGAAAGACAAATTTTATAGTTTTGTAATTATGTTTCTTCCAAATCTCATCATGACCTTTTTAAAATTTATTTAATTATTCTCTATTAAACGTTCGTGGAGAACAAAAATATCCAGAAGAAAAACATTTAGAATCATAGAATTGTTAGGTTGGAAGGGACCTTTCAGATCATCCAACCATCAACCTAACACTGACAAAAGCCTTCAGGAAACTTCAGCAAAATATATGTTTCTCAACAGTACTAGTTATTGCAGCTGATGACATGGAAAATGCCAGAAAGAAAGTTCATCTGCCCTTTATTTTTCAGCTTTATATGGTTAAATCACTGCAGAAAAAGATGTAAAAGAGCTAGGAGGCCAAATAAAGGAATACATCTTGTCAGAAACTTACAAGACTCCAATACTAAACAGTACAAGCTGGATGGAACCTCTTCTGGGAAGTTTCTATGGATGGGAGTAACAGTCACTTTCTGATAATCAAATCCCTTTTAATAGGCTTGTAAGTGGGTACTTAAATACTGATGGTGTGAAACACTTTCAGCCTTTTCATAAATGTTAATCCAAAAATTTTATTTCACCTTAAACTGACTCAGCAATAGCATCAGTGACTTGACTGGCTGCCTTAAAATTGGTACTGCTCTTGGCCTGATAATTTAAAGCCATTATCTGGACCACAGAGTTTATTAATTGTGAAGCTTTTAATGACATTTTTAGAGTCCTCCTCCATTCATTTCAGGAAAGTTAGAATAAACTTGCTTTAGTACCCTAAAAGTTCTGATCTTGAGCAGAAAGAAAAATTACCTTAAAATGAGTAAGTATATCCAGAGCTCAGGAAAGCTACTAGCCTGATGATTTTGGAGCCTAGAGTTCTTCATTTAAGCAAGATGACTATAGTGCAGACCAGTTGGCAGAAGTGTCTCATCGCTGTAGGGGGTAGGGGGCTGAAACTATAATTATCATTTCACCTTTGTCCACTTTTCTGAGACAATCAGCAAGGGTCACTTGTCAGTGGCAGCTGTGATAATGGCCCCTTTTTTTTTTTTTTTTTAATTAGACACCTCTCCCTTTAGCAAGGACTGAAGAACATAGGAGGCACAGGTCACTACAACCTGATCAGCAAGCTATCAGTCCCATTCACTATCAACCAGCACAGCATTTGAACAGTCTGGTTTAGAGAAAAAAAATACAGATTTTTCAGAAAGTAGTTTTATCATTAGTGAATCCTATTACAGGGGGAAAGTAGAGGTTTCCTTCTCACCTATTTCTTCCAGGGAAAACTCTCATCTCATTATTCTGTTTCAGTTCATATGACTACTCCAGATTTGCAAGGAATGGAAGAGAAAGAAGAGGATGATTTTTATCTTGGTATTACTTTATATCTCCACTTGAAAGCAAAATGTGGGGGTTATGCTCTGATGCTAAGAAACAAACAACAACCCCAAATGTGAAGGAACAACATTTAAAATCTGATATGCAAAATGTTGTGTTTTCTTCTGCAAGTGGGTTGAACAGATTGGGTGTTTTGAGACTAGAAGGTGTAGAATATGTACATGGTAGTCCTGTGATGTGCTCCCTGGTACCTACAAAAGTAGAAGTGCATGTAAAGATTGCTTCCCCTCACCCCAATAAGGAGGAAAGTCTGTCAATGGACTTAGGCCATTTACTGAATCACAATATGGATATGGATTGTAAAGAACAATATAAGTCTGTGTATTCATTCACTTGTTAGATTAACCAGTATATTATACTTTGAGTTTGATCCTCTAAGTAACAAAGGAGCAAATTCAAGAACAAATTTCTATTGGGATTGTGGTTCTTTAGAGAAAGGTACCAAGGTAAAAGAAAGTCTGTATAACTGTGAAACTTTTCTGAGTATCTCACATTCAATAGATTGTTTCATATAAAGAAAAAAAGCTGACTAAAATACAATATCTAACCAGAGGTTTACATAGCATTTTTAACTGTGAGGTTATTGTTTGCCCTTTAAAAATAAGGCCTCAATTATTGTGATCATAATTTTAATTTATGAAGCATTTAAAACTACTATTACAATGAAAAAAGAAAGTCACATGATCTCTAAAATTGAGATTACTCTTTTCTTAAATGAAATCTTAACTTTATTCTCATACAAATTTAGAGGGATTTTCATATTCTTAGCTCCAGTATAAAAAAATAAAGGTGATTTTATAGTGTTTAACCCTCTTAAAGTGCTCTTTCCAATCCCAGTCCAATCTGCTCTTACTTTAGAGGTTGCAAAGTCCTGATGGTTGATTAAAATCTAGATCTGTAAGAGCTTGATAAAACCTACACAACACGTAAGCTTCTTTAAAAAGAAAAAAAAAACCCACCAAAACCAAACCAAAAAAGCAACAGAGTTCATCAATCTGCAGTGAGCCTCAAAACACTGTGGGAAATAGAGATTGTTGCAGAGGAAAGTGTGAAAAAAAAATCCTCTGGAAGTAGATGTATAAGAGAAGCAAACAGTAAAACAGGACAGTTTTCTAATGGAAAAAGAGATTAAGACAGGATTACAGTTTTTTCCACAAATAACAGGCAGGAGAGAGTAAATATACCAACTCCAAACTGTTCTGTTAAGGAGCTTCTCCTTATACAGCCCTCATATCCACACCGGAAAAAACAGAATGTGTGTTCATAGCCAGGAAATAAAACAACCCTCTGCTCACCTGGACAGATGGTTTTTTAGGGTGGTTGGGCTCAAATTCTTTGTCGAAATTGAATGAAATAGTATCTAAAGTGTTTTAACTTTCGAAGTGAGCTTTATCTGGTTTTGTGGAATCTCCTATGAGAAAGAGATTAGCTGGAAAGCAGGTGTTCAGTAAACAGTGGCAGGAACTGCAGAGAGGAAATATTTGCTAGATGTTCTTCTAGAGGACTCTTCTCATTAGACCATTGAATGAAGAAAAGGTTTTTCTTGTTTCCCACTAATCTGACCAAATCCATAACTATGCCTGCAAATGCCCCTTTTCACTCTATCTGGAGTGCAAACATCCCCAGAAACTGGGTGGATCAGGTATGACAGCAGCCTGGACCTTCTTGCCTGAGTACTCCTTGCAAGGCAAGAGGCGGACACAGGTTGTTCCCTACCAGCTCTCTTACTTAATTGTTCCTTCTTCTAGCCTTCGTCTGCATCTCTTCAGCCAGTGTGCTAGACACCCAAGAAAATAGTCATTCAGGCTTAGGGAAGATATTGAGAAGGAGTTTTCTTTCCATATAAGAGTACCTTCTCTTGGTGGGATTTGAGATGATGCCTAGAGAGAAAGAGCTCTGCTTGGTAAAGACTGTCTTGGAAGGGGAGTGTAAAAATTGCAGCTAAAGATACTAATGCATTGTGGCTTTAATACCTTCTAGCACTATCTAACCCCACTGAAACTGCACAAATGTAGGGCTAAAGGAGAATAATTTTCTCTTTTAGGCTTCTCAGGGCTTAAGAATTGGAGGATTTCTTTCTGATTTGAGTCTTAGTCTCTCCCAATAGCTTAGCACAGCAGTGGCAGTGCAGCTTTGTTGTGAGCTCTGCACAGCAGGTAGGGAGTTTTCTTTTCATGAATGATGCAGAACCTGCTACAGAGAAAGCAAGAAAAAATAGCTCACCAGAGGATTAATATAAGCATCACACAGATCTGGGCTGATTTCCGATTTCACCTGTCATCTCAAATAACTACACAGTGGGTCCCTCCTTCATAAGATGCCATCAGGTGCTCTAAATCTACCAGAAATAACACAAATAAAATGTTTTGGAGAAGATTTATGTTATCTTCTTCTAACACTAGTCCAGTCCACAAGTTATTCATGTTGGTAGGACATAGTCCAACAACTTTGCTTAGCTTGAAAGAAGCCTCCCACCTGTATTTCCCTATTTCTTTACTCAGGCTTCATTAGTCTCATTGGTAAAGAGAGGTCTTAGACAGAAAGTAGAAGTGTGGCCATCATATAGGAGAAGTCTTGTAGTTATGAGTAAAATAGCAGTCCTCTAAGGTTGTGATTTTATTACAAGATAAAAGGTAAGTGTTGGACTGATTTTTAAAGCTATTTAGCTACTTCTGTGGAGTTCCCTTCACAGTCATTTTAAGCCTCCATTTCCAGCTTCAGTCACAATAATTTTTTTAAGTCAAATATTAACCTCCTTGTACAATAATTGTTTTCAGACATGTATAACTTGGTGTATCTATGTGTGGTGGAGTGACAAAGTTGTCTGAGAGACTCCTTATAATTAAATGGTAATATTTGTAGGTTTAAAATGTTAGACAAATTCAAGTAAAGATGAATTACTGGAAAAAGAGCAGGTGAGGACACCAGATATATTATAAATTCAATTCTTCTTAAAGTCCTAATTTCAAAACATGTCTGGATTTAATATGTCATTCATTTGAAATGTAGGGATTTTGTCTGATGAAAAATAAAAATGAAAAGAAAATTTAATATAGGTTTCTGCTCTTCATTGAGGGCAATTTCACAACAAGAGAAATGATGAATTCATTGGTTTTGAAAGTTTTGCAGTATCTAATTAAGAAAGTAAGTTATACTTTCTGTTTTCGTTGCCCAAATGTGCTGAAAGCAGAATTACCTGCTGTGTTCTTACAATAAAATCAAGGTAAAAAGGAAGACAGTGTTTTTGAAGTAGTTATGAACAAAATACAGCACTGAGTGTCCACCTTTTTGAAGCACATAGATATCAAATCACAATATTGACCTAAAATTTCAAATAGTTGGTGGAAAGTGATGTTATTCTTATAACAAAACAGTCTTAAAAAAACTGACAACCTCATAATTCTTTATTCATAATTACAACATGTTGAAAACAAAACTAGAAGACATTTTATGGCTGCCTTTTTTGGCTGGTTGATATAATTGCATATATTAAGCACAAGTAGCTAACTATATTTCATTAGAAAATATTTAAGTTAATGATTTTATCAACTGGTAAACTGAGACTCTTTTTAGAGACATTAGTTTGTCTGTGCTAACTTCTCTAACTTGCTTCTCTGATATTTCTGTCTTTCTGTGGTACGTTTTTTCTGGTACTCATCAGCAGTCAAGTCTCATTTAACTAAGCCAAGCTCTGAGATATTTTAGATCTTTATCACAATTCTAGTTTTATCATGAAAATTGGGAAAAATATAGACATAGATGTTTCCTCAGTTTCATAGAGCACTGGGATTTCTAAATGATGTCACATAGGTAATACTATGCAGTTAAAGGTATAAGCATCATTGACAATGACTGCTGGAGTATTTCTCCTTTTTATCCACAGTACTGTTCATTTTATTAGTGGACTGATTACTGTTTGAAAATTCCTTGTAATTGAAAATGCTTTTCAATTTTTACTTGTTAGCAACCCTAGGTGCTTACAAATAAAGCAAAATAAATAATTAAAAAAAACCCCAGATCCTTGGTGACAATGAGCAATGGAGCTAATTCAGATTTACAGCTATTCAGCTGAGACCACAACATGGCACACAGACGTTTCGACAGAGCAAACTGGCTTTGTCTGTCAAACTGGAAACCACCGTAGCAATGCTGAAATAGAGCAAGAAGTCCTTAAACCCTGAAAACCCTGCAAAAGGGGTTTCCAGCTGGAAAATAACGACATCTGTGAAACAAACTACCATATCTGACTGTCCAAATTTCAGCTCAGAGCAGCACAAACAGCAACAAAGAAAGACTTTTTTCCCCCTTTTCCCCTAGGGGTTTGGTGGTTTCTCCTTCTATTTTCATTGCACTGTTGGGGAAAAAAAAAAAAAAAAAAAAAAAAAAAAAGGAAAGAAAAAAAAAAAAAAAA
>VXBJ01005709.1:442680-476159 GCA_013400055.1 Nycticryphes semicollaris
AAAAAAAAAATCAGCTCACTTATATGAAATAGGGAAATAAACACAGAACCATTTCTTGCTTTTCACTACAGTACAGAAGGTGGCAGAAACTTTGTATTAGTATTCCAGAAAATCTGCGAACTCTCATTAGGGGATTCTTAAAAATCTGTGAAGCCCCAAAAGACCCTTACTTATCAGCTCCGCATGTCTGATGGTAACTCTTGTTTGTCTCTAAAGCACAGATTATAAAATGTTTGACTCACAATTGGGTGACTTCCCATGACCAGCTCTTTTAGGCATTACAAAATACTGAATAATGACAGCAAAACCACTTATAGTTATTAGAATGATGAATGACTAGAGATGACAAAACTAAAGGATATTGAGAAATTAAAGGGTCATTTTGAGAGTGCAGAAACTTGACTTCCTAGTTTTAAGAATGCACAGAAATGAACAGAAGTATATCTGAAACATTTATATAACCTTCATAATTCAAAAAAAATGGAGCCTTACTCTTCAGTTGCTTATGGAAGAGCATACTATTCCTTGTTGCATTTTTTAACTCATGTTGTTTTTTCTTACTTCAATTTTACTGGTTTTCTGATTTCAACAAAGTAAGGAAAAAAACAGGCCCTATGAAACTTATCTGGCAAGCTCTTGTACTTCATATGAAGAGTTACACATATGACATGTCAATACAACTACACATTGTAATTATCTATTATTTTCAGTTTAATAAGTGGAAGCTGTGTGGGGTGGAAAGAAACTTTGAGATTTTCATATGTTCCCTACTACTATAAAAAAGTAGCAATTCCACCACTGAAAGACACAAAAAACTTGGCTCTACTCTTAGAAACTTTACATTTTATGAGAAGTGGAAGAGAAATAAACCAAAGTGGAACAGAATTCAGAATTCCTGGAATTATTATCTGGCGGAATTACACACATAATTATTCCGCTACTTTCCCTGCACAGTTTTAGTTCCTCAGCTAAATTTTTAGAAATTTTTAGAAATTTTCAGAAGCCACATCTCAACTATTGGCCTGCACACGCTATTTTGCCCTTTCTCCCCCACTTCACATATCAGAGCCATTTGCTAGGATGTCATATAATGAATATATTGAACTTCATCAGGATTTCATCCTTACTTTTTAAAATGTGATATGCATTAACAGGTAATATAATTTTATATTCATGTGAACTACAGATCCCCTGTATCATGAAATATATGTCTTCAAGATAGAAAAATGTTAGCATTCCAGCAGTCAGTGAATTATTGCCTGAAGATACTAATTAACTGAGCATGAACAAGCTGCTCAAGAAAAGCTGTCACCTAAAATGTGACATTGCCAGTCTTCTTAAAGAAGATATATTTAGAAATAGCTTAAATGAGACACTTCTTCAGAAGCAAAGAGAAAGAATAGAAGACTGAGGGAAATAAGTTCCTCCAAACATTCCAGTACTGGAATATTTTGTCATTGTTGTTGTCCTAAATACAAATGAATAGTTGAAAATATATTACATGTATTTTATATATATATATTTATNATATGATGTGGATGACATACTGCTTTGTTTGGCTATAGGTGAATGTCAACTGTAGTGAGGTAACTCTCCAGGAAGTACTGCCTTCAGGGGAAAGCACAATCCTGAAGCCTTGCAAGGCACTGGGCCAAGACAAAATGCACAGTTCAACACTGACTGATTAAAAACAAATATTTCAGATCCAACCCTTACTTCCCTTCTCACCAAATGGAAACAATCTGTCTTTATTTTCCTAATAAGAAATAAAATTTAAGCAAAATTTAATTTCTCAAAAAAATGTTGTCTTTCTAAAAAAAATATTTTTCATAAGAAAATAAAATAATTCTATATATTTAATATTATCTATTATCCAGAATCACCTGGAAGGAGAGGGGTTGTTTTGCTAATGTTTTATAAAGATTTTTACAGTGAATGCTACAATATGATGATAAAATAAATCTTACAAAAGATTAGCTTATAAAAGACAAGACAAGAAAAATGGGAAAAATGCACCCCAACCTCACAAAAAAGAGAAAAGCCATACAAATGTTGTCTAAAAGATAAAATGGGAACAGAGCATCCTAGACAACATCCCTCAAAGCTTATGCAGTCAGCAATGGCTGGAGAGATGTTCTGGCATAAGTAACTTGCGTTACTCAGCACAGTCATGCATTCATACTAAGTCATTACTCAGTAAAGCCTAGAATATGCCATATTCCTAGACCTCTTTATAAAAGCATGGCTTTCAATAAGTAAATGAAATGAAGTTGAAAAGCAATATACATATCTATACAACAGAACAAAATGTTCATCTGAGAATGAAATAGCAGTGTAACATATATATTTATAGATTTGGGTTGTATTTTGATTTTAATACAAGTTTTTAAACAGCAGGTGATTTTTCTGATATATTATTGAGAACGCAAAATATGTATAGCATGCAACATCTCATTTCTACTCCCTTGATACAAAATAATAAGCAGCAAGCTTCTTTTTATTCAGTGCCTCTTATTCTAGATCAGAAAAGATGACGTATCTAAAACCAGTCATCCTTGCATCAAAAGTCCACCTAACCCAGTATGCTATTGTGCATGGTGGTCAAAAGGAGATTTTTAGGGACGAATTTAAGAACAAGGAAAGCATACAGTGACACTTCCCTTCAGTGACCTCCCAGCTCCAAAAATTCATTTATGAGCCAGAGGTGAGGCTTTAGCATTTTCTCTGTCTAGATTCAGTTCACTTTCATTAACTTGCTTAGAGTCCACTTGACAGATATGAGTTTGAGTATCTACAATACTCTGAAACATAAAGTTCCCCAGTTTGCCCCCTCTTGTCTAAAGAACCATTTTTAAACACCTGCCAGTTGCCTCCTGTTCTTGTATGGGAAAGGACAATGAACAGCCATTCTCTATTCATCCTTTTTCCCAGCAAAAATCTTTAGGATGCCATATCCGATCGATACACACCAGCAAAATAACAGCATGAAACTCACTTAACCTGCACAAATCAGGTGGCATCACATTGGAGTCAGCTAGGCTACAAAAGCCTGGTCATGTCCTATTATCAGTTCCAGTTAATACAAAAATAGGATTGTTTCTCCAATACCTGTCGCTGATTTTCTGTCTCTAGTCTCAGTCTGGCTTCTACACATCTTCTGGTCTCCAGGAAGGCTTGACGTTGTGCTCTGTCTGATAGGTAGCTAATGAAGATTCCTGCGGTGTTCATACACATAAATAACACTGCCTGAGCCGCTATCTGCAATGAACAACAAATAGGATTTGATTAGACAAGGGAAACAAAAATACCTGTTTAAAAAGAGGAAGAGAGAGGGAGAGAAAGGTTGTTCTGTAGTCATGTAGGCAGTAAAACTAAACCGTTAGGATAGTATACAGAAAAGAATCTCTTGGATCTTAATTAGAAACATCAAACGTGTAAAATTCTCTCTTCCTTGGGGAAGAAATATACAGTATTTGGGGGCATTAAACTCTAGTTGAACTGCAAACAATGTTTCCAAGAACTGACTCACAGAGCTCTAGTCAGGAATGATTACAAACATAATTAACAATTTTGTTTTGCGCTGCCTCTTCTGTACAAGCAACTTTGTGATTTGTTCCATAGCTTAGTTGGAGAACAAAGCCATATTAGGGAAAACAAAGTGTCAGTTAGTTAAGAATTAATATCCGTGATAGTAGTGATTCTGCTATTATTGACCAAATCAAATAAATTCATTGTCAGCTAATGTCAAAGCACAAACTTGAACAATAGGAATCCTGAGCCATTCAACAGGGGAAGCTGACAGGACAACCAAATGCTTGCAAAGCCTGTGCCTGTGCACACAGACCTGTTCTTCGTTGATGCATGTGTAAGAACTGCGCTCTTTTTCCTTTTAGGAGGTGCGTCACAGCCTCTTCCTTTGCAATATGAACTTAGCCAAATAGGAGCAGATCCTTGGACAGTGTAAATTTCAGTAGCTTATTTATCTTTCATCAATACCTCTTTTTGCTCTGCATGCTTGGAAGGCAGAGCACAATCAACACCGCTGAAGTGAGGACTGTTTGTGAGACTCAGTAAGAATCTTGTAATATTTGCATAGAGACAGAACAGAGACCTGCAGTTTCAGCCACTTTATCCAATGCCTAATCCTTGTTATAGGTTGCGATTTCATGTGAACCTCTCAGTTTCCGCTTCATCCTGCCTTTTGTGAACTTGCGAGAGGATCAAGAGTGAAAAATAAGTCCAGAAATTAACATTCCTCAAATGCAGCATGTAAGGTGAAACTGTTTTGACTGCTACCTTAGCTAAGAACCAGCTGAAAGTCTGCAAACTGTAGCTCCTCATCTTCCTGCCAAGGTCCAACCAATCACAGCCACCATGCTCACGAGGCCCTGCTGGGTGCACCCTGCTTTGCAGGATTGCACCTCTCTCCCTGTGGGAGACCGGCCACGGAGCAGGTGGGGGCTGCATCACCTTGTGACCACATCACTTACCCAGCAGAGCCACCCAGGCTCTGACAGCTACGGGCCATAAAGCTATGGGTAATACCTACAGGATCATGCCAACGTCAGAACAGCTGCACCAGGTCAGATCAAGTGCTCATCAGTCAGGATCCTGTCTTGGCAGACAACAGAGAGTGCCCAAGTAGGAGCACAAGGATAAAACAATAGACATGAATACAAGAATAAAGCAAGCATCCAGTTATGTTTTGCCAAAAGAGTCTTGAACGCTACAGCAATTTGTGGTTGCGGAACATTATTGGCTAGCGTTTGCATTTTTGTGGTGTTACCTGATAATCAGTCTCCCTAAAACCAAAGTGTTTCTTGTCCTAATAGAAGAGAGAAAACATTTAGCGAAACCCCCGAATCTCCTCGTAATGTTGTGCCTCAGATCTGCAAGTCTTGCTCCTCACATTCATGTGTGTTTGAAAGTGAGAGCTGATATCAAACCAAGTGCATCTGACAGAAACAGAGACTTTATGTATTGCTGTATTGGGAATCAAAAGTATTGTTCTACAATAACACAGGGAATTAATTTATAATTTATATGCCATGATTAGATAAGAATGCATATCCTGGCTTCAACTGACGTTTTGCCTAACCTTTGCCAGTAATAGATGTCTAGGCCAAGTTTGTGAGAAATAGGCCATGACTAACATGATCCTTGCTTCTTCCTGGCTTCCAGGATCCTGTGGTTTACAGCCCCTCTGAGCTGGAAGTGGTATACTCTATCCATCTGCTTAACTTTTTCTGATGCCTTTTTGAAGATAATTGTACTTTTGGCTCCTATGGCACTCAATGACAAAGATTTCTACAATTTAATTAGGCACTTTGTAACAAAAATATTTCCTTTTCTTTGCTTTAATTTGTAGCTTTATCATTTCTTCGAGTGCCGCATCATGCTCATAATATGAGAAACGGTGACTAATCATTCCCAATTTGTCTTTCACCATTCCTGATTTTATTGACTTATAGCATTACCCCTCTCAGCCTTTTATTTTTTAAAAGGGGGGAATTTGAGACTCTGTAGTCTCACTGCATTTATCACTATTCCACCTCTGTTCTTAATGCTTTTTCCCTGTTATCTTCCTTACCCTGTTTTACTGGAGACAGGGTGCCCCCTGAAACTTCCCACCTTTCCTCCAAGATAAAACAGAGAATACAGTAATTCAGTTCATGAGATAACTCCTTTCTGGTGCAAGATACTAAGAGGTATGTGATGAGCTGACATGAGATGAGTTCAGAATTAGATTGTTCAACAAGACAACTGAAATCAGCTGTGGGTGGCTGGTGTAGTCAACCTTTCATACCTTCTTGACTGACTTGAAGATAATCAATGCTCACACACTAAGAAAGCTATGGTATAGGGTGAAAAAGGGAAAAGCCTTTCACAGCATTTGAAATGTGCATTTCAACAGTGAAGGAAGTGGCAGGGTGCTCTCGTTTGCTTGCAAATTCAATTGCAAGTTCCTCATGAGCACAGTGCAGTCACCCACCCCTGCTAATGCTCAGGACTAGTGCCAGTCACTTCGGTAGATCTCCTTAGAGCAAATGCAGTAGAATTTGGCCTTCAATTAGATTTCATAAGCACATAATTTGATTTGGACAAAGGGAATTACGGAAAACATGTTACAGGTAAACCAGAAGCTTACTCAGAGGCAGAATCTGCTCTTTTTACACGTAGTAGCCTGATTGAAACCAATCTGAAGACCAAAGTACTATGCCTAATCTATGGGTCTTGTTAATAAAAGAATAAAAAAGACATAGAAGACTTGAGTCTCTCATTGCCATGCCTTTTTCCTATAGCTTACTGTGACCAATTCCAGAAGTCTTGCAGGATTTTCTACTGCCTATCAACCAGGGCTACAAGCCAGGGCAGACTCTTACTGTATAAGACGTACAGTGTTTCATATCTTTTTGACTGGCCTGAAGATAATCAACACTTACACAGTAGGAAAGCTGAGGCATAACGTGAAAAAAAAAATAATATCTTTTCACAACATTTATAAGCTCTTTAGTCCATTTGTACCTTGCGCAACACTCATATAAGCAACTGTAGCAGAGATAGCAAGTGATCTGAAAAAGCCATGAGTGATACATTTTGATGTTGAAGAGGGCTCTGGAGAGGTCTGATTCTCAAATATTTATAAAATGCAAAAAAAAGTGTACTCATCACCATGTTGCTTGGGAATATCTGTGTAACAGGATCAGCACTGTCCCTGCTGAACCTGCAGTTGCACGTAATCATATAATAGGATGAACAGAGCTAAAGAAAGTTACTTGACAAGATCAGGCAGGTAGTTAGATGCAGCCGTGAAAATTTTTACTCCAAAACTCTGCTTCCCATATTTCTCATAGGAGGTGATTAAGAGCTTAGTTCACAGAGAAATCACTTGTCAAATAAATCTGCATTTATAAAGTGCCCTTTATACAGGCACCTCAGAGCCCTTTCCAAAACCCAAAACCCATGTGAAAACTAACCAAAAAAATAAAAAAAGGCAATGAAAGGAGTGAATGCAGGTCAGACAAGAAAGCTAAGTGTAAATTTGACAGTACACACTGATTCAAATAATTTCATTTTTATCTGTCACTCATTGTATAAAAATGGCTTAGCCAAGACAACTGAAGCCAAGGTAGCATTTTGGGTAGACCTGTGAACCACCAGATGTCAGGCAAAGAAACAGTTAAGAGGCACCGGACACAGTTGGTCAGGAAGAAGCATCAGTCAAAGTACATGCAGTATACTAATGTAAGAGGACAGGAAAGGCAGAATTCATTGAAAAGACAGTGCAGTCATTCACAAGTCTGTTGTGAAGTGGTAGGTGAATAACAGCCACAGGTTGCTTATCAAGACAGAATGGAATGTAGTTCAGGGAAAAGGAATTTCTGAAGGGTACAGGTGAGTTAGTGAGAGCAGAGCTGGGCTAAGCATAACAACAGCAATTTGTAGGCAGTTTTGCTATCAAGAGCACCTACTTGAGTTGCCTTGATTTGGAGTTTACACAGATTCCTGTGAGTTTATAAACAACTGGGAGTTAGAGAAGGGTTTGCAAATGCCAGAAATTTTAAAACTTCAACAATCATAACTGAGGTGTGTTTTAATTTTGCCACCAGTTTCATCTTTGAAAAGGTGCAATTGTCCAACAGGGGCAATTACATAAAGCCATAAAGCCAGCTGTAGAGTCTCATTCAGTGCTCTCTAAGACCTGCCAGTAATAGACATTTATGGAGCGTATAGTGATTGAGTTCAACATTTCCAAAGAGCCTATAAACTGAGGAAAAGTAAATGCTTAGAAACATTCAATGGACCCAACAGATTAGAAATATGCTGATTGATAGCTAACCCTAAAAGACAGCAATTGCCACAGACAATCTTCATGCTGAATAGTTGAATTAATGGTAGAATATATTCATGTGGAAAGCACAGTGGAGGTGGAGGGGAGAAAGCTGGAAAAGTTTAGAAACAGTTCTGAAATCCAGGAGGGCACTGAACTAGTTTGTTACTACCTCAAGAGCGGAAAGAAACCCCAGTGTGTTCTGCAGAAATAAAGCTATTATAACCTCTTCAGCAGGTTTGTTCTACTGCATAGAAACAGAACCGTGCTGGGACTAATCTCACCAAAACATGTCTGAAAAGTAAAGAAATGGTTTTCAGTGTAATCTGCAGTTGGACATTCTCAAGGCAGATCAATCCTAAAGAGCAGGAATTTCATTAGTTCCTGAAATGATCCTGTGGGAAATTATTTAATTATTTTCTATTTTAATTTCTAATTTTGGATTGGCTTCAATAATGGATTAGAGCACTTGTCTGTTTTGGGAAAACTGGAAAAGTAAAGCTGTTGTGCTTCTTTAAGAGTGTTTTCAGCATGTGCCACATAAAGAACTGGTTGCTATGGTAATTATTATTGGTTAATTAGGTTTGGAGAAGCATTTTGATTCATCATTAGTTGTTTAACTAAAAATAGCAGCTCACCACAAGGTTGGTTTTTGTAACTAAAATGTCTCAGAAACCCGATTGCCCTCTCTCCCTTCTCCATCACCCCCTTGCTTAGGTTAGTTCAAGGGCAAATAACTTACACTTTTATGAGAACCTATCACCAGGAATGAACTGAGGGTTGCGTGAGAGGTGTGGGTTTTGAGACCAAAATACTCTACTTTGTACAGAATAGGAACATCTGGCAGCACAGACTCCACCACTCTCTCGCTGCTGGGCTGCAGCAAACCTTGACCTCCAGCTGAGACCAAGATTTTATGAATCAAAGCTCCTGGCAGTGCAGCTAGTACCTGTATCTCTGCACTGCCTCTTGCCCACCTTGGTCCCTCAGCGCAGCTTCCCCTTTGTTGTGCCAGATCAATTAGTTGTGGGACCATACTGTGAACTATATCAGGGAACTTGGCCAACTTAAAAAACAAATATTTGGCGTTGGCAGTGATTTTCCTATCTAGAGCAGTCCTCTGATTGAGTTCACAGCACAGCCTCCACAGGGAGAGGAAGCACGTGAACATTCATAGCTGGCACTGCTGACAGCTCATTAAACTGAAATCATTGCTGCCTTATTGTTAAATCACCTTGTAAGGAGTTTTTTTTTATTTCCCAGGTTCACTCCTTCTGACTTCTCCTGTGTCTATGGGTATGCTAAATACCAATTTCCATGATAGAAGTTTTTTTTGTTTGTTTTAGATCGTGGCTACTTCTTCATCAACATTTACTGGTAGTGGACCTATTCAACAAAGGTGCTCAAACTGCTGCTATGCCTTTCCAGAAAGCTCATCTCTCCCTCATCCTCTGTATTGTCCAATGCATAAGTACAAGCACCGTTTAACTCCAACTCACAGCTGGAATGAGTACTAACCCTTTTATCTGATCTACATATACATAGCTTACTGAAAGACAGGGATATACCATACACCTGAGAAAACAGGGATGGAGAAAGGTATATTGTTTATTCACTGTACATTTAGTCAAGCACAGACTATGATGATTAAAAGCTATGCTTTACCCTCCCTGCTGTGACAGAAGCCATGTGTATCAGTGTGACCTCCTGATTTTGTGTTTGGAACTGAGTTTTGTGGTTCAGCTGTGCACGGCTCCCAGGGAAACATTGGCTGATTCTTCAAATACTTAGATCTTATTAATGTCTCTAGGAGATCTGAGATCTTTTAAGAAGTCTGGTCTGGCTGCTTCCAGAGTGGGCATTAAAGGACTTCACGATGTACTTAGGGGCCCAATCTGGCCTTTAACATGCATGAAATCTGTAGCCTGAAAGGCAAGTTGGTCCTAACAAAACACGGGGTGTACCCCAAAGAACTATTAGGTTACCTTCAATGAGAGTCGTCTTTACCAGACACAGTTTTCTCCATTCTATTGCAGAATATCCAAACATGCTTATTGCTCCTGCACTGCTAATGATTTAGAAAACAAAGACCATTTTCCCTCTGCACAATGACAAGTTTACATAAAATCAATTGTTCTAGTTCAAGACAGAATTCAGAAATATGTATCTTTAATATTCAGAACAAGAGTTTAATCTGCTGTTAGAAAAATAGCTATTTTCTCCTTGTTCTTCTTCTCATTGAACCTATTAGAAATGTTGAAAATCGAACATCTGATTAAATTGTTTGTAGGTAGCTCAACATACAATTTAGCAAGTCAGCTATCAACTGTGGCAAGATGTTTGCGACATGGGGCGGTACAATAGATCTTTCAGGAAAATCATATCATATTGTATCAGAGACATGAGGTGTGACATAACTGGATTGATGCACAGAAGCAGTCAAGCAAATACACAACCTTGCCAATGCCATCAAGCAGCCCAAAATGGCAAATAATTTTCAGTACATCTCCTCTAACTCCCCTTGAGTTTGTCTAGAATTTAGTATTCAGGCATAATCTTAAGGAAAAAAAAAAATCTGTTCTGGGACTTTGGATAACCTTTTCTAATGCTTTTCTTTTTATAGGTGTTAAAATGACTAGACATGTCTGGGACAATGTCAGTAGTAGGGTCATAGCCCATGCATGCTGGGGAATGGACAGAGATGGATAAATGATCTTTAATTTTTAGTAACTGTATTCCATGGCTACAGGGTACCCTGGTGAACTCTCTGACCCTCATCTAGGAACTGATCCTGAACTGTACAATGAAATCTAGTGATCCCATCTCCTGTTCACTGAGCAGCACAGCACTCTTTTTTCATCATTTTGCACACAGGATGCTATTATGGATGCCTGAAATGTTCCTATTTAGAAGGGAAAATCTTGTTCTCCAAAGTGAATAACTTCCACTATTCAGTGTTTTCCATGTGCTCATTGGGTATCCTCTGCCTGTACTCTGAGACAGCTGCATTGCAGGGTAATTACCAGGAGAATTCTAAAGCCAAACCTTCTAAAGCCAAATAATTTTGTTGTTCAAAAATTTCACCTCATTTGGTGTATTAAGTAAATGTAAAACACTCAGGAATATCTGTTTTCTTCTTTAAATGTGTGCAGCCTTGAAACCACAGCACGTACTACAGAATTATTCTAAATTACCTGTGTTTATCCAGGAGTAGATCCTGTAACAACCCACAAAAATAAGCAAAAACCAAAGCACAGCACAAATCCTGGTGCAACAGAGAATCACACTGGAAGCACCCCATAGCAATCAGGGTAAGTTAAGAAATTTTTGAAGTGATGGTATTGCCCTGCTCAGTGCTTGGGAGTGTAAAGCAGCAGTGACGTTTCTCTTTCTGTTCTGCATTTCCATTTTTCAGATTCATGAAGCTCAGTCTGACATTAAAATTTTCCCTACACATTTTTCATGTAAAACTAATCTCCTTTACAAGCTGCACATTTACTGTTCAAAATAAATACAAAGTAATTATGTTCAATAGAGGCCACATTCCATTTAAAGCCACTAGGGAACTAAATTACTTCTAATAAAAGTTACAGCATCTAAACAAAGATTTATAATAAATTAATCTGAAATGGGGAAGCACATTCACAATATGCATTTGGGCTTGGTACTGGGACCACTTCTGTTTAACGTCTTTATTGATGATCTCGACAAGGACATAGAGTGTAACATCAGTAAGTTTGCAGATGACATTAAGCTAGGTGGGAGTGTTGACCTGCATGAGGGCAGGGAAGCTCTACAGAGGGACTTGGATAGATTGGATGGATGGGCCAGTGTCAGTGGAATGAGCTTCAACAAGGTCAAGTGCCAGGTCCTGCACTTGGGCCACAACAACCCCATGCATTGCTACAGTCCTGGGGAAGTGTGGCTGGAGAGCTCCCTGGCAGAAAAGGACTTGGGGGTTCTAATTGACAAGCAGCTGAACATGAGTCAGCAGTGTGCCCAGGTAGCCAAGAAGGCCAATGGCATCCTGGCTTGTGCAAGAAATAGTGTGACCAGAAGAAGTAGGGAGGTGATTGTCCCCCTGTTCTCAGCACTGGTGAGGCCACACCTTGAGTATTGTGTCCAGTTTTGGGCATCTCAACACAAGAGAGATGTCGAGGTGCTGGAACAAGTGCAGAGGAGGACAACAAAGCTGGTGAGGGGCCTGGAGAACAAATCTTATGAAGAGCGATTGAAGGAGCTGGGACTGTTTAGTTTGAGGAAGAGGAGGCTGAGGGGAGACCTCATTCCTCTCTACAACTACTTGAAAGGGCATTGTAGAGAGGTTGGTGCTGGTCTCTTCTCACAGGTGATTAGTGATAGAATGAGAGGGAATGGTTTAGGCTGAACATTAGGAAAGAATTTTTCACAGTAAGGGTGGTCAGACACTGGAACAGGCTGCCCAGAGAGGTGGTTGTGTTCCCATCCCTGAATGTATTTAAGAGTTGTTTAGATGTGGTGTTGGGAGATTTGGTGTAGGGGAGGAATTTGTAGAGTAGGGCTAATGGTTAGACTTGATGATCCCAAGGGTCTCTTCCAACCTAAATGATTTTATGATTCTAATAACCTAAATAAACATTAAGAATAAAAATTAAATCCCAGATTTTTTTTGAACCAACCTTTATCAAATGTTATTTTTTCCCTTGTGTTAAATACATGGATATCTGAATCGTAAATAACTGTCTCCCAGTTCAGATGGGGACAAGGTATCAGACATCATAGACAATTTTCCAGTGACAAAAAATTCTAGCTGACATCCAGTCTGGAAATGTCTGAGAGCATCACTGAGCTTTAGGATGAGTCTGGACACTGTAAAATTAGGACATCTAAAGAGAAAGTAACTTTTGAAAATTTTCCTCAAATTATCTCAGTAGTTCTGTCTAAGTCAATACAAGATATTGTACAACACAAGCCAAGGCAGAACTCCTAGTACTTCCTTTAATAGATTATACAACTGATTAGGAATAATGGTAGAAAAAAAAAAATCATCAAGGCTGCTTTGCTGCATTGGAAAGAGTTTAACTACATTTTAAGGAAAACAGAATTAGGTAGTCTGCTTTTCTGCTAAATGGGTTTGGGGTGGTGTTCTGCACAGCTGTTTTTATTGCTCTAGATAATGGCTCTTATCCAAGGTAGGATGTCAAAAGTGAGTGAGCAATAATTATGTTTGTAGGGCTGACAGCACTTCATCTTTTCTGACACACTTCATTGCTGCTTTCATGTGATCAAATGTATGAGTGTCCCAGCAATTATCTGGTATGTACTCCATGTCTCCTCTCAATGGAAGTAGCAATTGTCATGATTTGTGCACAGGTGACCCTGCTTTGCTTGGTTCTGCAGATTATAACAGCTCGTGCAAGACAAGGTTTTCGTTTTATTTCCCAGCTGTGTTAAGCCAGGTCATGTGTGTTTTCCACTCAGTTATCAAGCTGTGGCCATAGGTGGAGGAAAGAAGCAAGCTTTTACAAATAAGTTTTTCCCTTTGCTATTGCAATGGAAAAAGAAAGTAATAGCAAAATATAATGATCTTAAATTACTCTTGGACTCTTTCTCAAGAAATAGACAGCTTTTTGAAAGCCACTCCAGTCCAGGTAAGAGTGAGACTAATATCTATTAGAAAGGAAATTGGTTTAACTGAAATAGTACTGAAAGTACTGGTAATGAAAAATAGATGAGGGATATCATAGTGTTGAGTGTCATTTTCCAAACAACCCCTGTCCTTCAAAGCCTGCTTCTACTCTAATGGGAAGCTCTGCTGATCAGCTGTTTGTGTTAATCAGTTATACCTGCTGGCAAACAAACCACCCCCCACAGCTGTTCTTTTTTTTTAAACTATTTACCGAAAAAAAGATAGTGAAAAAGTGCTGGAAACAAAGGCTCTTTAAACTTTACTATCAGTACTTTTTAAGTGAAGGCCAATGGCAAGGCTAAGTTTTTCCCACAGCTGCACCTGTATGTGGCTGTCGTTTTGCACAGGTGCCTTTAGAGACAGAGTTTGCCCATTGAATCTACAGCTGATTGATGTGTGAGACAACTGGAGTAGATTTATAGATCCTGGATCAGGCTGTAGATTTGCTAGCCCAGAAATAACAAGGAAAATATCTCCTCTCTCCAAATTTCCCATTATGGATACTCTGCTTCTATTTTAAATTATTTTTGAAAAAGTGATCTGAAAATCCCAATGAAAGCAATTTGATATTCCCTGCATTTATTTTTTCCTTCAGTATCTCATTTTGTTGTTGACTGTGACTGTGACGACCCTCTGAAAATCAAGAAAAGACAGAACTTGGCAATGACATTTTTAGAGTCCTTTCCTAGTAAAATATCTGAAAAAACCAGATTTTTAAATAACCCAACAGTCACCTACTTTCTCAGCTCTCCCTGATGATAACATTTGGCTGTAAATGTGAGCATCTGAGGCCTGCTCTTTCTTCAGAAAAATCTTGTGTAGCATAAAGGTGGTGGACCATATGCAGAATTTCAGGCACTGTTAACTACACTGGGAACCAGGGCTGATATACCTTGGGAGACTGCAGGAAATAGAGACCCCATGAAGATATTGATTAACCCGCAAGGAAAACTTTAAGATGCTTGGGGATGGGACAAGAGGTCCCAGGAGCCTTTGTTCTCCAGAGCTGAGCTGAACACAGCTTTGACACAGTGAAAAGCATGAATTGCTCAAGGTTAAATGGGAATTTTATTGATAACTATCTAATGTTACTCACTATTCTTTTAAGTTTGCTCTTTCTCAATTTTTTACACTCTCAGTTAGGAACTATCCTGGAGATAACATAGGGAAGGGACATGGGAGCAAATGGAAATGTACCAGACAGAAGCCATGAGAGGTTACAGCATTCCAGACCAGCTGGATTAAAACTTTATCTCAGAGAGTTAGGCGAGAGCAAACATTTTCCTTTGTGAAACCTGTGGGTGTTGTTTTGCTATTAGTCACGGTGAATGCCTCAGTGTGGTGAGCTAGAAGAAGTCAGGCTGACATCAAAAGTACAGAGAGTGCTGTGGGAAAAAGTTGACTCAGTCCTTTAGCTGGCAGAATACACCACAGACAAATAATGAAGGATTAGGTTTTTTCTGCCACTTTGCTAGTAGAAGAGACATATAGCACAGGGTTCGTTCTGCACTGACGGTGGTGTGACCTAGGACTAATTCCTTTGAAGGCAGTGGCTTATTCTGGTGTAAAACAAGGATGGGATTAACATCAAACCCTGATATTTACCGTGGGCCAATTTCTCCTTGCCTGACAATACAAGCCATGCCTTTGTTTTCATTGCTTGTGTAAGCATGAGAAATAGAAACTGGACTGTTCGTGGAATATTAAATAAATGATACAAGACAAAACGACTGCTGTCTCTGATGTTGAATAATGAATCCTGTTGATACCAGAGAGTGCTGCTGGGGAGTATTGAACCTTGATGGATATAAACTAACAGGAGAAGCCCCCCCCAGATGTTTTACATCAGCATAGCTGTGTATAAGTTCATACAGGGTCCAATGCACAGCTGTGAATGTTGTCCACATTTTTGCAGTTCAAAGGCACCCACTCAGGAGCAAGGTCAGTCTTCATCTGCTCACACAGAAGCTCATTGGCTTCAAAGGCAAATTTGCTGCAGTAAAGCAGTGTTTGGTCTTAGTGAGTATTTTGCTCACATACCTACTGTTTAGATCAATGTAGTCATGATAAGTAAATATTGCTATCTTAGGAGAACTCAGCAGATGGGTGCTTGAAAAGAAATTGTGTGTGGCCTTGGACATGCTGGTTATGAATACCAAGACTGGCAATGCCGTGTTTCAGGACACAAAAAGCACCCCAGAATTTAAGTCAAGGATAACCTGACAAGGTGGATTTGTTACTGGAATTTAAAGCATTGGAGAGAACGTTCCTTCTGAGCCATAAAAATGAAAATCAAAGACAAACCACTTTAGAAACTGACCTTCCCAATTGGTTGATGTTTTTTGGAAGCCAGACAGGGCTAATAGGCAAATCTGTGAAAGGGCTCAAGGAGAAAGGATGCAGTTAATGACAAGGTGAGACATTTTCTACTGTTTGATGCTTGATCCAAAGCCTATTCTGTTTGATGGAAATATGCCTGCTGGCTCTGATGCCTTTTAAAACAGTTTGTTAGCTCTCAGAAGACAAGTGAAACAAAATATTTCAGATATCCCAGGGAATCACTTAAGTCTCCTTCTTGAAAAAATTTGAATTATTTTTTCCTTCAAAGAATTAAGTCAGTTCTCAGAGCATAAGTTCTGCCACCCAGCCAGTCAGTACAGTGGCCACACTTTCCAAAGTATGTCCAAATGCTTCAAACTGCAAAAAAAAATTAGAATTTTTCTTCTTAAAGGAAAATAAGACCCCAGCCAGGCCGCCCTGGTGAAGTTCTTTAGTTTAGGCAATGCAGTTCTGAAAGCAATTAAAATCATGTCTATAGACAGCACTACAGACATAGTAGTTGTCGATATTAAGCTGACATCTGATGGCCAACACTGCACAGTAAGAACATGTGTAACCTATATTAAATTCTGCGTAAAAAACAAGAACAAGCTCAAATGACATCTTCATGTTGCCTTCCTCATGAATATCCACATCCGTTGGTTAAAGTCAGCTCAATTAATCATGTGAGCATGAAACTGAAATATTCTTGCAATAAACAGACAATGTAGTTGTATCATAAATATGTATTCTGGCATTTCTTGCTTTCTGACATGGCCCTATATATTATTTCCACAAAGAGTTTGTAAAAAAGAGGAAACCTCTAAGTCATGCAAATGTTATTTCTTTTAAGGACAAAAATATCAATAAAAATGTAGAACCAGTCAGACCAGATAACTCGCAGGATGATATTGAAAAGGAGATAGATTTGGGAACAATGTCTGGAAGCAGGCAAGGCAAATTTGGAGAATCAGAAACCTTTTAGGAATGGCTATTTTAAAATATTTCTTTAACAAAAAACAAAAAGTAAGTGTGTGTGTGCATGTTTTAACATTTTCAGTTCTCGGCAGATTATATAAAAGAAAACAAACCCCACATTTTTTTCTCTTTCTCTACTTAGTAGCAAAAAGGTGCAACTACGGCACTTCTGGGCAGCTCAGCCTTGTAGATGTGTAAATGCCTTTTTTCGACTGGTACAACTCTGGTGGCACCCAGAAGGGAATATGTGGCTACCTAGAGATATTTAAGTATATATTAAGATACCTATAGTATGTGGGCAGCATAAGGTAGCCCTCAGCTCCCAGCTTGTACTGAGTTCAACTGGAAACTGAAATGGAAGAGTCATTACCACTCAGGGTTGCAAAATCCGTCTTCTGGGAGTCGGGGGCTCCTGACCTCGGTATTCCAGAAAAACCCTTTGCTGAATCACAGGGGTAGACATTGCTGATCTGCAAGACTTGCAGTTGTGAGAGGTGATAGCTCAGGAGCCATTCCTGCAGGAATGCAGCAGTACCACTGGGTCTGGATGGGATCACTGAGACATTCTCAGAAAATATGTCCTAATCCAAAAGTTGTGAAGATGTGTCTATCTTCAAAATTATGACAATGATAAAAAGTCATGATGATGTACTTCTACCTACCACTTTAATTTCACTAAGAAGAACACGAACACCTGCATTTCACTTGTGTTTTATGCCATCCTTTACTCTGAACAGAAAACCCAGCATGAATTTGCAAAGTATTCATCATTACAAAGAGATTCTTGCATCCGACAGGAGCAGAAATGGCTGTCTAAAAATCTTTCATTAAAGGTCTCTCTATAGGTGTTCTGAACTGCTGATGCTGATTTTGTAGTCTGGAAATAAAGGTGCTTCGCTGAAAGACTGAATGGCCCTTTACAACATGAAAAAACATGATTAAAATACCCTGGCAAGGTCAGAATTTATTGCCCTTGAAGAGAATGTTAGCCACCGTGTTCCCTGAATTACAATTGTGTGCTGCTAAGACATTTTCTTTGTTGGAGAAGGAGGGGAATGTTTTGTGTCTGTTCAGAAGTAAAAGCCCAATTCCCTCCTTCCTGGCAGGGTGAGATGCTTGGCCCAGGAAAGGTACTGTGCTAATCCTGAAGTAGCCTCATGCCTAGTGACCCATTGTGGGGATTACACAGAGAAACTTTGTAAGAGACAAATTACCCCATGAGGCTTCACAGTGTGTAGGGTGGATACAGATGCAAAGGACGAGACAGGATTCTTCCAGCTCTCAGCAATGCTCCAGCTAGTTAGAGGGCATAACTAATCTCTATATTTACTTATGTCACTGTATGCCTATATTGTTTCCATTTTTCCATGTGGACCATATATCTAAGAATAGTTCTGAAGTCAGCTGTAGCCCCAAAGATTTCAGAGACAATATCCATATCTGTTAATGTACACAGTCACTTACATCATTTGCTTAGAGCAGGAACAATCAGGAAGATTCTTATTCTTTGTAATTAAGTGGCATATGCACCACAATTGTATATAATGAACAGAACCTACAATAACGATGATCTTCTGAATATATTTATATATTTATTTTAAGTATATAAAAAGTAAACACATCAGACCAGGTTTATGACATAAGAGGAAGGAGATTAAAGGTCAGTTAAAATGAGCTGATGATGACCTGGAAAATATTTTTCACTGTGTAAAAATGGCCCCTCGTTATTCAGCAGATTCACTCTTTGCTGTTTCTTCACCTTCAACAGGACTTTATTGATAAAACAATCCTTCCACCATTTGTTACCCTCTTGGAAGAGATTATTAGATTCTGTCATTTTCATGCACCATCAGCAATACTAGTGGCTAATGGTGGATTCAACATGTCCTTATCAAACCACAGATATAAATCCTTGAAGCTTTGGCATTTCAGACTACATAAATGAAGCTTGTTCAGACAAATCCATCAGCCTTGGTGTAGCACTTATTAGAAATACAAAATGGTTTGCTTCGTTGGAAACTGGGAGTTGAGAACACTTTGCAGCATAGCCTGAATTAGGAGACAGTGTCATTTAATTATAGAAAGTAGGGCATGAGAGGACCTTGGTAGGTCACTTAACCTATGCTCCAGGTCCTGGATATTATCTAAATCACTCCTAAAAAAATGCCTCTAAACTGCTTAATCACACCTCAGGGTAAAGCCTCCCAAGCAAAATGAGGTTATTTAATTAATTTTATTAGGTTATTGCTACAAGGTTTCTCCTACTATCTAATTTAAATGTGCCTTATAATAACTTAATAACACATCATCACTTGGTCACTACAGATGAAACAAAAACCAATTAATGTCTTCCTCTCTGTAGGTACCCCTTCCATATTTGAAGTCTGTCCCAGTCTGCCTTCAGCTTCTTTTTCTCTAGAGCAATCCTCTTACAGAAGTAGTGAAAATGAACAGTATCCATTGAAACTGAAAACAGTATGTTTAAAGATCACCAGTGCTTTGTTGGGAGAAGGTTACTTTCTGGCTTTAAAAAAAAAAATTATAGGGTCAGTTGTGCAAAATATTGTCTAAGGGTAAAGCTGCCTCTAACTTTCCTTGTCAGATGAGGTTGCTGAGAAAGCCAACCTCACACAGTTCACGCTCAGGTTTATCAGATACCACCTAGCACTTATGAAGGAAACAGAGCACCTCAAACTGAGTGGTTGGTACTGATGAAGTAGCTCTTTTTGCTGGTGGAAAGGACAGACTGAAAGTTACTGATGTTCCTCAAACTCTCCCACTTGTGATATTGCACATACCACAGATCTAGCAGGTGGAGAACTGTTCCCCAAAAGAAGCACATAGTGCACCTGTGCCTGATGTTTGCTATCAACTTGTGCTCTGAGACTGCCTGATTTCATCATATGGGGATGGGGAATGCAGGAATGCTTCTTTGAGCTGTGAACCATATAATGGTGATAAACACATAGAACAACTCTCACAAAGAAGCAATGTGCCAGGTCAGGTGGCAGACTTGGTAGTGTTAGGTTTACAGTTGGACTTGATGATGTTAAGGGTCTTTTCCAACCTAAATGATTCTGTGATTCTATGATACAGGCCTGCACTTAAATCCCACGGTAGGACTTGAGGCTGGAGTGGACTGAAATAAGTGCAGAAGGCACGGCACATATAGTATACCAGGTCTCTTGCTGTGATTACAGGACCTGTGCCATGCATTCGCTATGTGTTTGCTTCAGGCTGGATTTGGAGAAGTTAGTTCAGCAAATCTTCAGATCTGTCTGCTTGAAACAACACTTGAATTGCTATCATAGAATAAATGAGTTTAGAAGGGACTTCTGGAGATCATGTAGTTAAACCTCAATGCAGGATCACCTAGAGCAAATTTCTTGGGGTCTTGTCCAGTCAGGTTTTGAATATTCCCAAGGATGAAGACTCCACAACATCTCTGGGATGTTCAGTGTTCAATCACACTTAGAGTTAAAAGAAGTTTTCTTATGTTTATATGGAACTTACTGTGTTTCAATTTGTGCTCATTGACTCTCATCCTGTCACTGAGCACCACTGAGGAGAGTTTGATTCTGATATCTTTACTACCCACAGTGACATATTGATACATATTAATTAGATTAACCCCCCACACCTCCTCCAGACCCTTCTCATTTCCAGGCTGAACAGTCCCAGCTCTCTCAGCCTTTCCTCATTTGTCAGATGCCCCTTGAAAGTGCTTCTCACTCCAGTATGTCCACATCCCTCCTGTACCAGATAACCCAGCACTGAGCATGGCACTCCAAGATATGTTTCACTAGGGCTGAGCAGAGGGGGAGGATCACCTTGCTCAATCTGCTAGAAATGGTCTGCTTAATGCAGCCCAGGAAGTCCTTGGCCTTTACATTGCTGGATCAATGGTTCCACCCAGACACCCAAGGCCTTCTCTGCAGAGCTGCTTTCCAGCGGGTCCGCTGCCAGTCAGTACTGGTGCATGGGGTTATTCCCCCCAAGGTGCAGAACTTTGCATTTCTCTTCTGTTGAAGTCCATGATGTTCCTGTCAGCCCATTTCTCCAGCCAGCTGAGGTCCCTCTGAATGGCAGTGAGACCACTCAGTGCACCAGCCACTCCTCCCAGTTTTGTCATATCTGTAACTCTATTGAGCTTGGTGGTAGTTCATGGGACTTTAGGAATCCTACAAGATACTCTTATAACCACTTAAGTGATTTCAGGAGTCCCTAAGTTTCTGGAAAGATGAGAATCTCACTTTCTGCCTCCCTGTGCTTTTAAGTTCCTAGATCACATTGAAAAATGGGCTCCGGGCCAGATGACTATTGTGGGAATGATTGTGATGAGCACCTAGCTTTCCATGTTTTGTAAAACCATAGGGTTCATACAAAGTTTGTGAGAATTTTTTTGTGTATGTGTTTATGATTTAGATTTCTAATCCATTCCTTATTTGTAGAATGCTCTAGCATTTTCTTTTTTCTTTTTTTTTTTTTTTTGTGTCTGAGATTCCTTGAATTGTTTCATGATAAAGGCCACTAAGCTCTGACTAAGCATCTTGCAAGTTCTCTGCAAATCTGCAGTTGCTGAGTCCGTATTGATGTTAGCCAGAAGACTGATTTGACTGAATTTTGATTTCCAGATTATACTTTAAGTTTTTAATGACAGTAATTAGAAAAAAATGTTTCTTAATTAATGGTGTGTGTATTTTCCATTTTTAAATTGCACCTATGGACTCACTTTAGACACACACAAACTTTAGGAACATAATAAATATTATTTTGACTTGCAAATGTAATTACTGAACCTGAAAGCAAGTTACAAAAAAAAAAAAAAAAAGACTAAAACATGAAATTCCACAACATTAACTCCGCTGAGTATTTGTATCTAACACAAATATAAGTAAATCTATTAAGTGGTTTAAACCTTTTTAAATATAGATGTGGGATATTATTCAGTTTTATTAGATATATTCGTTGCTTTCAGATTTTAAAAAATCTACTACATCAAGTTTAATTACAGTAGTCTTGTGTTCCAAAATGAAACCAGAAGCGATCATAAATACACTTCCTTCTTGAACATCATCAGGAGAGTTCTTTAATAAATGACACTAGGAGAGACCATTTGTAAATTCAATAAGGAAGTTAGTGTGCTCTAGTGTCATGAAAAGCAATCTGGACAGCAAAAGCTTTGTTAGCTGCTTGAAGAAGAAGGAACATGTACCATAACAATCTTTGTACTAAGTCTGAACGCCACAGGCCATCAAACAACTTAAAATCATACCTATCTTTATGCATATGAGTGCTTTTCTTGATTTTAAAATAATTGGCATAATGTTAAGATGTATTCTTTTACACTCCTTTTCCAAAGTCATATTATCACTAAGAGTCCTCTCTTCAAAGATTATAAATTTTATTCTGTTTATTGTTGATGGGATTTGCAGTAACTAAATGCTTGCGTTAGATCTTCTACTATGGAGGAAAAGCAAAGAAGAGTGGCTGTCATTAAAAATGTACATAACCCTTAAAATGTACATTCCCTTAAGAATAAGTAGGCACAAGTACATTTTTATATGAAAGTGTTAAGTCATTGGAAAAATAATTTCTAAGCCTGAAGAGCTATTAAGATTATAAGAAGATTATTGGAGGTTCTATCAATCCTGTACCGTCACACAGAAAATGGGAACACTTCATGTGCTTTTCTACCGTTTCTTGTAGCCTGGTGGCTAACAGAACACAGCACATTGGAACATAGCACAATGGAAGAAAGCATTAGCACAAATGAAATGCATATAATAAATTCTTCTTCTCCAATTATTGTCAACAAGCTGCTATTACTCTAAGGATTTGAGAGAACATGGAAACTATCATGGCATCAGTCAGAGTGACATTTAGCTACATTTTGGAAATGTCAAAAAAGATTTTACAATAGTGTCCTTGGGCAAGACTTATATGACTTAAGTTCTGCTTAAGTCTCAAAAAAACCAATTTTCACTGGCTGCTCTGAAGGACCTTTGGATCTTGGAGGATTCTGCTATTAATCTCTTTGTTTATTTTGGGGTATAGTGCTCCCTTCGTGCTTCAAGTATAGACGCTTAGCACGTTGATCAGCCACACCAAGTGTACATGTCCCACTCAGCCTCAATGCAATTCAGAGGAGGGCAGGTGGGCAGGAAGGCGATATCCCTACAGTGCACTAAGCATCATCAAGGAATGTTGCTAAACCACCAGAATGGTCATAGGCACTGTTCTGGCCTTGGTCAACCAATCCTCCAAAAGCAGTTCCCACTTGACATTCGGCAGTCATCATAGATCTGTTTTTCTTAGCACATGGATTGGATGCAGGTGCCATGTATGGGAGGAGTTAATATAGCTACAGTCTTTGGGGAGAGGGATGAACTGAATCCTGAAACATGTCCTAACTTTGCTTAATTCTTTGGCTGTCGCAGAGCTCAACTTGAGACCTACAATCTTCAGACAATTTCACTCAGTTCTCAGAAAGGAAGGAATTTCTTGTTTAAAGCATTTCTCAACTGAAATTTGGTTTCTGGGTTTCCCTCAGTTCTAGGTGAGGCAGTTTGAATCTATGGTTCCCAATCCTAAGAAAGAGACCTATTAAGGTAACGAAGTAATCAGGGAGGGAATCTTCTCCATTCCTCTCATTGAAAGTTGTCTATGGTGTGCATGTGAAAGAAAGAAGTGTGGGGTCACAAGGAGGCCAGCTGAGGAGGTCAATAGTTCTTGCAGCCCCGTGCTGCAAGGGCAGCCTTGTATAAACTGTACGGCATTTACTTTAAAGTCCCCTCAGCACAGACGGACTAACATGTTGGAATAGAATAGAATAGAATAGAATAGAATAGAATAGAATAGAATAGAATAGAATAGAATACTTCAGTTGGAAGGGATCTACAACAGTCATCTAGTCCAACTGCCTGACTGAAGGCTGACCAAAAATTAAAGCATGTTGTTAAGGACATTATCCATGGTCCTTATGCCTTTCAGCCCTTAAAAGAATTATGTTTAAAAAAGAGTAAAGTTAAATGCAAATATTCTCACTCCATTCAACGTATTCACTATTTAACAAAAATTGTGTGGGGCTGACAGAAATCAACGCAGTATTCCTCCTTTAGTGAGTTGTTGAAGGTGATGGGCATGTTTTGGGTAAAAATTTCAAAACAATTGAATGTATTAGTCACATATTACAGCAACTGAGAAAGGCAAATTTTCAAATAAAATGAAGCACAGCAACATAAAGTGATGTGTGTGGGTCAACACAGGCCAATAATAAATTTAGTGGTGAAATGGGAATGATCCTCATTTCCAGTCCCTGGCTGAAATCTGTGGTGAATAACACTCCTTTCTCTAAAAGAATATGCACGTCTGACACATTAAATGAGATTCGCACTGAGGAGGTGTGGGATGATTTCTATGTCAATTATAACCCTATCTATTATTCTTATGAAGATTATTAATACTGGTCATCATTGCAGATAGTTTCATATGTGACAGAGAATCATAGGATAAAAGAATTTGTAAATCTAGATCTTGTACAATTATTTGAGTAACTGCAATAGGATCCGAGTAATTTCTTTACCAAAAATCCTTATATGCTCCAGAGTTGTAAAACACCTGGTACACAAAATACACAGTATAATACCATGTAGTTCTTCTGTGCTGATTTATTTTCCTGGTTATTATTATTTCTTTTTTGCATTGCAATAATAATTCTGGATTGATGGATGAGGCTCCTAGCATTGGTAGAACTAAAGTATGCAGCACAGAATAGATAGCTCCATCCCTGAGCAGCTCCCAGGTAAACAAAATAACAGAGTTTGAACAAAGGAGAAATAATAAAGTGCCTGGAGATCAGATCCCTCCAAAGAAACAAACTAATTTTCCTAATTAGAATTCTGCCACTGTTGAATGCTTCTGCTGATTTCAATAGAGAGGGATTTCTGTATTTTATTTTTAAGGGACTATGCCGTTATAAAAAAAAAAAAAAAAAAAAAAAAAAAAAAAAAAAAAAGGAAATATCCAAACCTGTGAAGTAATGTTTAAATCAAAATTGAGGAAAAAAATTGAGTACGTAAAAGAATTAAATCATTAAACTCATTCAAATAGTATTTAATTTTTACTTGGGGCTACTTTCCTCGAGATTAAAACTAAGAAGATTTTATAAGATTATATCACCAACAGCAGACTGTATGGGAGAAGAACAATTATTTGTTGGAATTGTGGAAAAAAACGGGTTTGGGTTGGCTTTGTTTTTTTGTTTATTTTCAGCTGCTTCTCAGACTGCAGCAATGGTTAATTAATGAACCCAGCAGCCTTCCTCTCTCCTCTAGGGCCAACACTGTGAAACCTTGCAGCAGAAAAAGCTGGCAAATGAAACAGCAGCACTTCTTAAAATAGTCACTAATAAACAAAACCCGCATGATGAAATATTGCTCTGTCAGCCAATGGCTGCCTGCCTTTGCAGTTCAGTCCGTGTACATTTCCTAATATATTTTGTTCTAGTTTAGGCAGCACCACACCGGTATCTCTGTCTGCAGACCTGGGTGTTTGGAGAGATAAGAGTGACAGAGCTCACTCCAAGAGATTCCTGGAGGAGATGGATGTCCACATTTGTGTTCTCTTTCAGAAGAAACTCAGATTCAGAGCAATGTTTTTCCCTAAAGAGGGTCCTGAGAAGTGTTCTTCTTGATTCACCTAAAGATCCTAATGTCTGTTGGAGTGTTTCACACTCTGTGGGCTTTAAATCAGGTCCTTAAATCAAGTTGTTGAGAGTCTCTGGGTCAGGCCCTAATGAGATCCCTTAGTAAGATCCTGAGTTCCATTAAATGCTAAGTTCTTAGCACTTTTTATGTTCGAACCCTTTTGACCAGCCAGGTCTCTTTTATCCCTGGTTTGAATGAGTGAGGCTGGTACCAAAATGCTCAAGATTCACTGCAGCACTAACTCGGTGATTTGCATTCACCTCCCTCCTTGGGCCAGATTGCTACTCTACGGTCCCTCCTGCACTGGGACTGGCTACCAGCTGCACTGCACCAAAGAAGTGCAGCAAGTGGAACAGAGTCTGTCTCTGAAGGAAGGTCTAGATGGGGAAAAAAAAAAAAAAAAAAAAAAAAAAAAAGGCTCAGAAGCCACAAAGCAAGGTCTTTTCATACCTCAGTTTGCAGACACTTGACTAGTAGAGTTCAAGGTAGCAGCCTATGTTGAATGCCACCAGGTTCTTACAGATCATTACATGACACGCAAAAATTAATCTAATGTCTCAGACTGAATATAAAAACAGCCAGCATGATGAAAGGGAGAAGAGTTAGCTAGGAGGGAAGCATGAAAGGAAAGGAGTAAGTATTAAACCTTGTTTTTCCCCAGGATTTAGAGATTCACTGTGAAGTTTTTCCCTGATATTTGGGTTTCTCAGCCCTAAACCTCCTTCCCCTCAACCCCTGAGGTCACTGCCTGTATCTTTACATTAAAATGCTGAACAGGGACTACCACTGTCTTTTAAAATAGCTATATATCTTCTGTATAGCAACTCAATGACTGGAAGCTCAGCCCCCATTCAGTATCTCCTGCCTCCCTAGGAAATGTCATCCCTGTAGGCTGTACGGTTTGAAGTTTTGAGGGGCAAAAGATAAGGAGGGAGAGAAATTCTCTGGGGAAGCTGTACTACTCCAAAAAAGAGGTTCAAGATTCATCGGGTCAGAGAGACGGGACCAGACCGTACAGTCTGGCGGTTGGGACATGTGCTTGAGGGAATGATTTAATAACATTATATAAAACACTAAAATGTTCAGCAAGGACACTGCCAGAGATGAATTCCTTAATCAGTGAGTTACAGAGTCAGGATTATTCTTTCTTTCTTTCTTTTTTTTTTTTTTTTTTTTGGCCTGCTGGATCTTAACCTTTTATCTTCCCAGAAGCACTGTGCTAGGAATGGGGGAAGATTCAATTTGGAAGCTCTCTGGTGGGGCAAAAGAGGTGGATTTCAACCCCCCCTGGGGGAAAAATTGGATTTAAACCTTGGTCTGCCACATCCCAGTAACATCTTCATCACCACATTTGTTAAACAGAGGAAAAGCACAATTCCCTTCTCGTCTGGCTTTGACATCAGGCAGGCACTGTGTGTGTAGTATAATCGCAAAATGTCATATAATCAGAAAATGTGTTGCCACCAGAGCAGTGTTTGGATTCTGGCTAGGCTGCAGGGTAACTTTAGCATTGAGTCATTGAGGCACTTCACAGGATGCTCAGAAACAGAAGTGCAGTTAAGTGCGAGAAGACTGCACTTAAAGAAACGTGATGTTAACAAGGTGCCTGCAAGGATGGGGTGGTAGTCAGGATCTGAGTAATCGTTTTCAGGTTAGGAGTTTTCATCAGCCTAAGTATCCCTTTAAAAGCTTAGTTCCTTTCTGTATACCAAATTTCGCCTTTGATATGAAACACTGTAGTTTTCCTTGTGCTTAGCCAGGTATTCTGCAAATAAGGAAAATGGAAGAACAAGTCCTTCCACTACCCACTTTCTCTGCTCTCTGAAAAGAGAAGAATCAGTTAAACAGTTCTAGTTTTGCCCTCTTCTCTTTCCTGCCCTGGTCACATCATTGACAGGGTTGAGAAGTGCAGTAAGAGGATGGACTGGAGATGTTTATCCCCTTCAGACTTCTGAGCAGGCTAATAAGGATCATTTCAGCATGATCTGCTGTTAACTGTCAGCTGTAAGAGCACTGCTCTGGTGTGTGATTATTTTGCATTAGATACAGCTATTCTAGAGCATATGCCTCTTTCTAGGCCATGAGGAACAACAAGGAAGCAATAAACAAAACGTTAAAAACAACCCAGAGGTGTCCTGACAGCAGCAAAAGTGTCACACCAATTCTAGCAAGGTAACTTTCACTGAGAACAAGTGCACTAACTGTTGTAGGCTGAAACTCACTGATAAAAGCAGGTTTCATTCATGTTTCTGCCTGAGTTCCTCCATTTTGGAGGAACTCTCTGAAGGCAATTAATCATCAAATTGTAAATATAACTAGTGCATTTGCCCTACTTAGCACAACAATGATGCAGCTGCTTCAGAGAAAACTGTATCCAATTCTAATCTAATTATGCTGTGACCCACTGATACTGGTCAGGTGATATTAGGAGATATAAAAGGAAACCAGATCATAATCCAGTCTAAAGTTACATGATCAGGTTATAAATCAACCACAATGGACTATGGCAGAAAAAAACCCAAATACTAAATAATGCTATGAAAGCAACCATAGGGATAAAGATGGAGTGTTTTGATTCTGATTCTCAAATGGTAACCAATTTTGAAATATCCTTATGCCTAACAGATTTAACGGATACTCCACAAACATTTGGCAGAAATTTTGAAGAGATGGGTGTGTTTTGTACATACTCGTATACTGGTATCTATGATCAGGTTTTGGAAAACCTGTAGCTAAAATATGCACATAAAAGCTGTCCATTGCCACTGTATAATTATACATATTTATCTCGATAGGTCTCCTTGTAATTTCGTGAGTTCTGCCTTTTCCTCTATTAATAGCCCAGAGAGAGGGTTTTGAGGAAAAAAACCCAACAAACCAAACCAAACAACAAACAAGCAAAAATCTCTGTATTAATTCACAGAACTACTGAGATAGATGCTAACAGTGGGGAAAAAATTACTTTCTCTAGGCTTGGTATTACCCACTTCAAGGTTATTTCTAAATGTATTATTAAAGTTTGATTTAATATGCGTAATTTAAGACTTAATACTTCAAGACATCCATTATGCAGGTGACTTACTCACCAGAGTAGGCTTACTGACTCCAGTGGAATTTACTCATGTGAGTGAAGAGTTCTCAGGCAGAGGATTAAAATCCAGAGTATGCTTGTAGCTTACATAATTCCAAGCCTGTCAAAATTCATATCTATATTATCATCTGCCTACGTTACATAACACTAAGGAGCTCTGAGTTGTTTATTCTTCCCTGCATGCCTGAAACACATATGAGGTCTTAGATTCTTTGGATTGCATACCTCATTATCAGCAAGAAAAGAGTAAGAATGAATGCAATACAAATTAAATTTTTATTTTGGGGAACATCAGAGGCAAACACCACTCCCAGCACAGTATCTAACCAGGCACACAAATGAATGCATTTTACTTGTTTCCCAGTAATATTTTGCATTTGTCATTTGTTTCCCGACAGAATCTTTTGTCAAATCAGTGTCAGTGTTGCATTTACTTAAATCGTGGTTTTTACCTGGCTCTTCCCTGGTTGAGGAGCGGCACATTGTTCAGCATTTCAGGCTGGGGTCAGTTGGGCTTAAGGATGGTCATATACCTCCGGAAGCACAGAACACTTGGCAGGATTAAAACTAATGAGTCTGTGTTTGTTTTGTTGTGTTTGGTGTTGGTTTGTTGTTTTTGTTTTGTTTTGTTTTGTTTTTTTTTAAATAATTTCAAGGCAGTCTTTCTCTTTCACCTTTACCTAGGATGCTGGTTCAAACTAATTCTGAAGGGAAGAAAAATCAGATGACCTCTTAAGTGTTACTGCAAGAAAAAATGGTGAACAGTGGGCATTATTTGTATTCATGAGAATACATACTTCGTTAACTTCAACAAATAGCTGAATCAGGCAGTAGTATTGCATGCTTGTGTTCAGCATTGCTAATGATTTGAACTGCTTGTGAACATATTTATCAATGAAGACTAAGATTAATGAATAGATTAAGGGAAAACAGGTCAGAGCACTTGACTTTCCTCTGGTATAAACTGTTGCAACTTTATGAGTTTAGACAGACATATAACTGATTTATACCCACGTGACTGAGAAAAGGACCAGAGCCATTGTGCCTGTGGACACTACTGGGTACAGTAATAAACTGACTCCAGGATAGACAGTGCTTTCTGTTCAGAACTGAATTCAGTATTTTGTCTGGATGAAATCTTGGGCTCATAAAAATCAGTGGAAAACCCATTATCTGTACCATGATCAGAGTTTTACCCTCTGCTTCTTTCTTTTTTGTTTTGTTTTGTTTTGTTTTGTTTTGTTTTCATTGTATACTTTAACTCCTGGGCTTGGTCCAGTGTAAGCAGCTGTCTGCATCCCTGAGGCACAGCAAGATGGTCACAGATACTGCTACATAATCAAATAGTTCATTTAGATTTGTACGGCTTCTCTGAAGGGAAGATGCAGTTTTTTACCTCAGAAAATAAGCCCTGTGATAAAAGAGAGTGCTTTGCCTGCAAGATCAAGAAATCTGTGTTGTCCAAAAGATTTTCTATATAACCTCGATGACACAGTCATTTAGATTCTCTGTGTTCACCTGTGAAGTAATAGTTCTATCCCCTTCATCAGCCCTAAAAGCCTCTATTCTCTAACACTTGAAAGCACTCTGAAATTCTCTGGAAAAAATACAAAAGCCAGTGCAACACTGCAAAGTAACCGAGCAGGGCTGCGCCTTTTACCGGCCGCCAGGTCCGGTACCCCCAAAGCCTCTCAGCTGAGCACCGGGGACAAAGTGCCTGACGCTGGGAGGCGCGGAGGGGGCGCAGCGCCGTGCGCGGGGGGGGCAGCCGGCGGGGGCCGCGGCCAGGCGCGGGAACCGGCGGGCAGGCTCCCGCCGGAGCCGCTGGAGGGAGCTCCCGGGCCGCGCAGCAGCCGCGCAGCAACCGCGCAGCAGCCGCGGCGGCTTCAGCACCCAGCCGGAGGACAGCGCCCGAGCGGCCGCGCTCCGCGCCCCGCGGATCCTCCAGCGCTGGGTTCGCGGCGGCGGTGCCCGGAGGGTGATGGGGGGGAGCGGGTCGCTGTCCCCTCTCTCAGCTCGCCCTTCCATCGGGATGGGGAGAACCCCCCGGAGCAGGGAAGGATCCGGCCTCTCCCAGAGCGGGCTGGAGGCAAAGGGCCCAAGCGGCGCGGCGCCTAATTAGGCGACGTTAAGTGGGCTCTGGGAAGGCGAGAGCCGGTGTAAATCAACACCGACGTGTGGCAAAGCTGTGCGGATCCCGTTAAGAAGATTTGTATATGTAGTTCATGAAGGCAATCATCTGGCTGGTAATCTCTCATTGGGCACCGCTCAAAGGCAAGTCCATTCACACAACTGGGAAGGTACTGGGAGCTGCAAAGTGAAGATATTTGTATCTCTCCTGAGAAATGTTAGGAATGTCTGTGGGAAATATGTGTGTGTGTGTGTGTACCAGCTAAACAGCCATCATACCTGTGCATAATGAGAGAGCAGCGCGTTACTCATCGCTCCAGGATACGATGTGGATGTAAATTAAGAAATCAGCATAACTCACACAGCTTTTGACCCAGCAGTAACAGCCCCAGCAGTGCATGGAAGTGGGACACGGCGTGTGGCTGCAGTTCATTCATCATCATGTTACCAAGAGCTTGGGAAGGACTCTACACAGTCTAATAGTCACACAACCATAGGGCTCAGCCAGGCACAACACACAGGGACAGCTTCTCCCGAAAAAAGAGGTGAGCCTTGCTGATGGGAAGTGAGGTCAAGGCAGCCCACAGCTAACAAGTGCATAGAGGAAGGGGATGGACAACGGTGGGCTGGGGTGTCAGATGGGCTAGGGTTTGAGGCAGGTACATGTGTCCCAAGGACCATTGTCATCAAAACTTCCCGGTGCAAGATCAGTCACTTCTCAGGCTGCACATCCCGGCATTCATCATGTAAACAACATGCCACCAACACCACATTCCGCTGCACCCTCCCTCCTTTGGGGATTATCTGCCAGTACCTCCACCCCCTTCTCCTCGGATCCCTGGAGCTAGGCAAATGGAGACGATAATCTGTGAAATATTGGTAGCACAGAGCTGTGAAAGTCTGGGAAGGGGAGGGAAGGAGAGGGAAAGGGAGCAGCGAGAATCCCCAGGATTAATTTGCCCAAGAATGGTAGTGTTTTCTTGACTCTCAGGGATGTCAGGAGTTTGATGTATTCTTACTTTCATGTGGAAGAAGCCAGGTGAGTGGGAAGTCAGATTAGTCCCAGTTTTAACTCCTCAGATCCACATCTTGCCCAGTTCCTCTCAGCAGTTTGCACTGCACCACTCTCCTATGTAACCAATACTCTGTCCTAGACATCACTTATAAGGTTGCAGCACAATGTTTGCCCCATGACCACTAGCAGAAAAGGCTTCTTGGTGCCCTCCAAAGACAGCCTAGGATCTCACACCAAATCTCCAAGGGGACCTTTACCTTGATTTCACTGGGGCATTGCTTTGCTCTCCTGGCAAAAGAACAGCATGCTTTGCTCCTGTTTTTCCATATCTCAGATTGAGCTGCACTGCACACATGAAAGTACCAGTCCTCTCAGCAGATTCAGAATTAAAAGGCATGAGCAAGTAAAATGACAGATGAGCAGTGGGAGAGTCTGGCCAGGACAAAGTCATGTCATGCCATGGACCACTGCTGGAAGTAAGGGAGGGGAATGATAAATGACCCATCCTCCTCACTTGCCCCAGGAGCTCCTTTCCCCAAAGCTATTTCAAGGGACAACAGTGAAGTGAATGTACAATGAGAGAGGACAGAGTGGTCAGGAAGTGCTCCCATCCCCAGCTTGAGGTGAAAACTTGCGACAGGCATGGGGGCAGTGAGGAGGGGGAGAGGAGAAGGTTGCTTTTTCCCTGTGGTCTCCCCTCCAGTTAATGAACCTCTGAAAACCTGACTAAAAGGGAGAGGATCTCTTAAGACACCCCACACCACCTCTCACCCAGAGTGATGGGGCAAGAGGATGGTTCCCACCCTTTCCTCACCACGGTACCTGGTTGAGAGAAGTCACAGCCAGCCTGGGGATAACCAGCTGCATGACGAGCTGCAAGACAGAGGTGACTAGCCCAGCCAGGATGGCCCAGGTGAGCGGCAGCGGGAGCATGCTGTAGGTTGCAAAAAGCGTGAAGAGCACATAGCCAATGCCGTCCCCAAGGAGGCCACAGCCCAGGCCGGCTGCCAGGATCTGTGTGGCCATGGCCACCCAAGTGACCACGCCGCTGTACTGCAGGTAGGTGTACGAGGTCGTGTCCTTCCTGACCACCACTAAGGCACAGATCACCACCTCGATGCCAGTGAAGAAGCCCAAGAGGATGCCCTTAATGGGGTCCATGGGAGCAGAGGCCAGGGTCAGGTGGAGGAACAGCAGGGTCAGCTTGGTTAGCACGTCCAGAATGTTCATGACCACCTCGGACTTGCGCCGCTGGCCCAAGAAGTAGCGCTGGTAGAGGCGCTCCAAGTCCCGAGACTTGAAGGAGTTGCGGAGAGTGGGGAAGATCACCCCGCGATAGGTATAGCCCCAGTTGAGGAAGAAGTCGGAGTTGCTGGGGGCACAGTCCAGGGGCAGAAAACCCAGGTCCCCGCTGCTGCTCGTGCGCTCCGGGAAGACTTTAGTGCCTCCGTTGTTGTGGCGCTCGCCACCCAAACTCCGTCCGGCTGACTGTCGCCGGAGGTGGTGGTGGTGGTGGTGGTAGTGCGGCGGGTGGGGGTGGTGGTTGGGGCAGCAGGTCTCCTCGGAGCTGAAGCCCTTGCCCCCACCACTGCTGCTGCCGCCGCTGCTGCTGCTGTGCTCCTGGATGAAGCGCTGCTCGGTGATGTGGCGCACGGCCGTTTGCCACAGCAGGCGCTGGGGTCTGCCGCTGCCGGGGGGGGTCCTGTTGATGGTGTAAAGTTCATCGCTGTCGCTCAGGC
>VXBJ01005709.1:482486-493444 GCA_013400055.1 Nycticryphes semicollaris
TTGTTGTTGTTGTTGTTTTGTTGTTGGTTTTTTTTTTCCCCACAAACCAGGGAACCTGGAAGTCCTGGGACTGTGGCTTGGGCTTCTGAGATGTTGGGGTTGCAAGGATGGTAAAAGCTACAGAAAACCTGGGACTGTGGGCTGAAAACCACTTGCACTATGTCATCTTAGATGCAAAGCCCCTGAACTGAATTCTCAAGCACCTTTTATAGAGCTGACGGGATGCCAGCCAGGTTTTTGAAAGAATCTGACTTATGTTTCTGAAACACTGCTTCATCAGATCCTTTGTATATGGGAACGTGTAGGACTCTGTTTTGCTGGCCTGCTGATAGGCACAAAGTTTAATTCAGCTGGGTTCCTAGGCAGTACTTTTCCCCAGCAACAAAACTCTTGCCCCTCGCTCCCTTATCTCTGTTTGAAGGTTTTTTGCATTAGAAAATGGATAGTATGTAAAATAACCTGCTGCTTCACAGAGAAAGCCCTGATGCTTGTTGTGCTGATATTAACAGTGATTTGTTTCAAACTGAGCTCCCATCATAACTGAAGCATGTTAATCTGCTCATTGCCAGTCAAGCTGGGAATGGTAGGTGTTCTTAGAAAAATGTTTAGGAGGAATAGTTGACTCATGGCAATCTTTAGTCATTCTCTGAAATGATACTATTAATGTGTATGGGATCAGCAGAGTACTTGTTTCTCCTTTCTGTTATCTTGTTTTTACATTCAGTAACAACTTCCTTGGCATAGGGGGAGGATAACAGATTCATGTTTGAGCAATCTATTAGATATTGCATTTCTCTAAATCACCAAAACCTGTCATTTTCTAGTGTTACAGGATTTGCTGTAGCAGATTAAATCTGGTCTGCTTTTGATAGTAATGGCAGGTTGTTGGTGTTCCAGATGAAGATTTAAAACTGGCCTGTAGGTGGTCTCCCCTACACATGAGATTAATTTGATCTTCTCTTATGTGACTACAGAAGGCAATGTCAGCCTTAAAGGCTGCTTCTACTCTGATTACATCACTGTGAGGCTACTAAGAGCCAAGCAGAATATCACCTAATTGCCAGGTAACAAGGTGATCTACAGAAAATCTAAAAGCCTTTTCCAGGAAACAGGCGTGGAGAATGCCTATGACACATATATGGCTCTGAAGCCAGGTTAAATAGCTACATATGAGAATCAAACCACAGGTATTGTTATTGTGATTAATATTATTTATAATAGTAACATGAATAATTTACCCAGAGGGTGATTGTGGCTGCTCTCAGTTGTACTGGGAAGCAAACAAAATAATTTGTTCTGGAATCATAGTGGGAAACAAAATATCTTTAATTCCAGTGTTTTGTAAGAAGGAAGTTCCACATTACACTACACTCTGCTGTAAATTTTTTTGGCATCTCTCTAATAAAGACATTTTCAGTGAATGCTTGCAGCATGCAGCAGCTCAGACATTTGTTTTATCAGTAAAAGAATGCTATGGTACTACTGCCTGTTGACCCAAGTGCTACTACAATATGGTTCACATCATAATATACAAGACTTTTCTCTGAAAAGAAAGCCCAGTGAGTTTTTTTTTTGACTGCTCTAAGCTTTTGCATATTTTTCTTTGAATTACAGCCTCAACGTGTGGCTACAACCCCACTGTATAACTCTCTTTACAAATGTATAACAACAAAAAAATTTCTGGTTCCAATGGATTTTCAGCCCAGAATGGGACACAGCACTTAGATGGGAATTACAGATAACAAGAGAAGTATGCTTGGGAGCGGTTGTGGCTGTTGCAGTAAGCAGTGGTGTTTACATAGCAGCTGACCTCTTCTGAGATTTCTGCAGGAATTATAGCAGGGAAGTACTTAAATATTTAGTGGGAAAGACAATATCTTTCCTCATTTTTATAGAAGTTGGCAGACTGCTAGTAAAGGCTGGCAAAGAAGTGAAGCTTTAGTACTGCAAATTCAGGATAGAAAATTGAAATCTTTTTGCAGATTTGAAGAATTTTCCTAGACCACCCCAGTAGTTAAGGTACTTCTGATCACTCAAGTTGTATATTTTTTCCAGCTGAAATTGGGATTTCTTAATAAACATCCTGGTGGACCATTTTGTCTGTGATCATAGATCATTGAAACTTTTAAAATTCCATATCATTGCGTTATTTGCACTTCATAATATCTACCTGGGGTAAAAGTCTGAATGATGGAATGTGCTGTTCTTACTAAGTACCAGGCCAAGCAGGAGCACCAGTAGTTGAAGGGCACATATTTAAAAATAATTTTGGCTAATTCACGATATGGTCTAGAAAAACAAAGAAAAGAACAGAAGATGCAATTCACCAGGGGCAAGTGGAAGGTACTGTATATAAGCAGAAATAATTGGTAACACTAGCACATGATGGGGAACAGCTGCTTAAATAACAGATCTGCAAGAAATGATCTGGGGGTTATTGAAATTGAGCCAACAATGTCATGCTGTTGCAGGAAAAATAAACATTGTGGTGCATAAGCAGAAAGGTAGTCTTTTAAGGCTTGTGAAATAATCTTTCCACTCTGTTCAATACTGGTAAGGTCATAGCTGGACCCTGTCCATTTGTAAGGGCACAGCATGGGTCGAGGACTCTCTGGGGGATGGGAACAGGGCACACTCCCCTGGTAAGGCTAGGCAGCCCCAGCCCAGGTCACCAGGCACCTCTGTGGGGATGAAGACAGGCTAAAGCTGAGACATCAGCCTGCAGAGCTGGAGACTGGCATCTTATGGCATTGCTGGGGCAGGGACTGATGGCCCTGACATGGGTTGTGATGGGGTCGTGGGCCATGGGCAGGTGTGGGGGAGCCCTGGGAGACGTGGATCAGGGCCAGTAAAGAGCTGTTGGTGCCCTCAGGGGCTGGACACCAGTTTTGGGAACTGCGCATCAAGAAATATTGAACCTTCCAGAAACATTAATAAAGGTGTGATCTGAGATGTAGAAAATGTAACCCAGCAGAAAAGTTTGAAAGGATCACTTTGGCTGCACTCAGGTGTTGTCTTCATATGTTGTCTCCTGAAAAATTAAAGAACAGTATTATAAGAATAGTAAAAAAATAAAGCAATACAAAGCAATCATCCTGTAGGGATGGCTGTTTAGGTATTTCTATCTGACTGGTACATGTTTCACTGAAGAAAGAGGGCATTCAAACTGCATTAGTAATTTTCTGAAGAATGCGGTGGATGTTCTTAGATGTGATGACACTTGTCATCACCACATGTAAACTTTTTGCATAATGTATTCTTGACTCATATTCACCTTTGCATTTCAAAACTTCATTTACTCTGTCTTAATTTAAATTGTACAAAGAGCAGCATGGGAAGGGGACAAGTTAAGAATTTCCTTTTAAAGAAATGTCAGCTTCTAGGAGTTCAATTTTAACAGTTTCTGCAGCACAGGGAGGAATTCTTTTTTATCCTTGATGGGCCATTAACTGTTGAAATGTAGCTACTTATCTTTCACTATTTCAATCGCTCAGAGTCATAGATGCTTGTACATTTACTCTCATAACGCTTTGTATTTTTGCAGACCTCAGTGTTTTGTACGAGCTGAACATACAAGGCCACGTTCTCATCCCATCAAGACTCTCTTGACTCCGAAAAGAGAGAGGCTGGCAGAAGTCCAACTGCTTCTCTCCAGTGTGTTTTTGGCATAGGGCCAGACCCAACAATGTCCCCCATCCCCAGAAGGAGACTAATCCCCAGAAGGAAGGGAGGATTCACCTTTCGGGGTGCGGCACGTGTCCATATGTATTTTATTCCTTATGGTATCTTAGAATAGAGAATGTAAGAACATTCAGCTGGACTTCACTGCCTCTCATTTGCTGTAAGCGTTCCTTGGGAACAGCAGAAAAAAGGCTGCTGAATGACAGCACTGAATCCTTTAGCTCTACTGAACTCATTTGTTCCTAAGCTGCTCCACTGACACCTGTTCTGGGCTTCTCGATGCAGAAATGCTTGCAAGCATCTTACTTTGCTGCACTCTCCTGGGAAGCACTATTTTCACCTGAAGAGTAAATCTATTCCACCTTGCCAGCTTGTCTCCCAATTTATTTTTATATAGCCATGGGGTATCAGTACAATGTTGAACTCCAGATGCCTGAAGCTACAAAATTCTGACAGTGATATCATTGAATGATTGATGCCATTACTGACAAACTGTGTTCTGAAACTCATTGACTTGGACACTGTGGAACGGAACTTCCATGCAGACAGTGCCTGTAACCAAACAAAAGGACACTTCAAAGATAGGTCATTGCAGAACTCTCGCTGCTTCTTTGCAAAGTAGCAAGCAGAGCTACTTTTTCCATAAACTGTGATATTAGGGAATGCCTATGACTTGTCCATCTGGGTTTCAGCCTGACTCCTGGCTATGGACCAGCTGAGGACGCTCAGGGAAGGACCCACTGGGGTAAATCTTGATCTAGGATAGAACTTTCATTTTGCCTCCTTCTTTTTAATGAGTTTCCTACAGATGAGCTGTATTGAGGAGGTGCATTTCCAATAAACACTTAGCCCCAGGGTCATGTGGTGGATGTTGCTTTGCTTTGTCATGGCTTTCAGAAGCTGATGGTGTGTTGAGATCAAAGCATACAGGAAAATTCTCATCTCCAACAGTCTCCTGAATCATACAATTATTATAGCATAAGTTCATAAAAGGAGAGAAAGAGAACAGTGATAGGACCTGGGAAGGCAGAGGTGGTGCCAGCTTGGAAAGATCTTTGTCTCTTGGGAGATGCCAGGGCTAAAAGACTCACGAGAGAAGGAGATGAGCAGCATGCACCTGTGACAAGTTACATGAACTGAAGAGCCCAAAGGAAAAACTCCAGACTCTGCTGCCCTGTCTCTTTTAGGAGAGGAATTTGAGGAAGGTGTGGTGCAAACCACTGAAAGAAGTAAATTGTAAGTGAGGAAATATCTGAGAAAGATATGACAACTAAGGCCTAAGGCAGGAGCCTGAGATAGTACCAAAGAACAGTGCTAGAGTTTTGCTCAGTTCTAGTTATAGCATAGTCAGGCATGTTTGACCAAAATATTTTTTTCCCGCAAAACCTTACCAAGAAAAGGTTTGTTGGCATTTCTTGTCAAAATGAGAAAGGCTTTCAAAGATACTTCTAGCAGAGATCTAGTGGTTTAGATACTCATCTGAAATAAGGGAAATTAATCTTCCAACTCCTGTTCTGTCTGATGCAGAGCAGGATTTGAAGCTACATCTTTAGATGTCTTGTGGACCCGTCATCACAGGGTTTGAGAATCTTTTTCTGCCACACTGAATGTGGAACCATTTATTCAAAGAACTGCTTAAACTGGAGCATGAGATGGACACATACAGAGTGGCTCTACTATTTCCCAACTACCTGTGACCATGCCTCATGCTGAAGTAGTTAGTACCAGGAGCTGTAGGGGGATAGCACAATGTCATTCACTCTGCCCCTTGACACGCAGGCTTCATTCACCTAAGGACCTGATTCACGTCATAAGTTTACTCAGGATTACCAAGATGATTTTGGTATTACCTTATTTGAAATCACTTCACTCTCTGAGTCCTTTGGATGTAGGAAAACCTGCTGGGCACCCTCAAAAATTTTCCATTTATATTAGAGTAGCTGTCTGAGAAAAACAGAATGACCTTTATGGTTTTTTCTCCCTAAAAGTACAGTGCAGCCAGAGGAATGCTGGATGGCCTGGAGATTGTACAATTTGTATGGTTCATGCCATTAAACTTGGTAAAAACAACAGGGATGATGCATACCTCCAATGTCTTCCCTAAAATATAGCTTTGACATCAGAGGTGTTTGCTGTCCCCACAGCAATCTGTAAGGCTAGGGCTGTATTGTACTAGGCCTTTGATTTCGCTGCAATGAAGAGAGTGAAATGCAAATGAATATTTCTAATGCAGAATAATAATCACTGTAGTTGGATGAGCAGTAAATGTGCAGAATGATCTAGGCTGAAAACAGGTGGTTTCAGCAGAGCTGTGGGATCCAGGCAGAGTTTCAAGTCAGCAGATTAGAAAAACAAAAGATCATTATCCATGTCACAGTCAAATTTTCCCATTTATCTGAGAAGGACTGGTGGCTAGGATCTCAACTGCCAAGGGAGAGGACATACTCAAGAGACCCTTTAGCTAAATGAGGTCTGAACTTAGATAGCTCCTCCACAGCTTGATGAGTTGGAGGTGAAAGCTACACTTAAGTGCTGGGAAGTGGGCTATGAGGATTAATTAAGTGTCCAGGGAGAATGGAGGAATTTTTGCATTTTGCCTCATACTTCTAAGGAAAAAAAGAATGATGTTTCTCTATTCAGAGAAACGAGACTGCTGAAAGGGTAAGAGGTCCCTCTGTGTTAAGAGGTGTAATTAGAGTAGGAAAGTTGACTGCTCTTAAAAAGGCCTGGGAACACAGAAGTAGAGTGGGAATTGTCTGGGTGAAGCACCACCACACAAAGAAGGCAGGATCAAGGGGGTATCGTGGTTGAATGCTCCATGTCATATAGCTTGGAGAAATTTGTACTTTTGAAGAATGCTTTCTTGCTCCTCTCTCTCCTGGGATCTGTCAGAGCTGCTTGGAGCTGTGTCTGTGAATGGTCTGTTTGGCCTCGAATATCTTTTACTTGACTCTACTTCTTTCTGGGTGTCTTGCTGATAGAAGCTGATGTGTGGTGACATGTTGGTGTGCCATCCACCATGATGGAAACATCGCCAGGGTCTCCCCCAGCACAGGGGGGAGCTTCCAACTCCCTTTGCAAGTCTGGAACAGCCTCCCTCATCTACCCCAATCAGGCCATTTAGTGGGCAGGGACAGAGAAACCCAGACAAAACAAGTAGTTCAGTAGTCAACAAAGTTCACTATTGTAAAAGATTAAGGATACTGTGATGATTGAGTTTCAGTTGGCAGAAACACTAGGTCAGCCCAAACTATTCAAGCATTCTTCTTTAGTCCGTAATGATGTGCAGCCCGAGTCCACAGGGATAAATCCTGCAGTCCTGTTATCAGCCTCCATGACTAAACTGGGAAACAGAGTCCAACAAGTATATCTAAGGATGAAACTCAGCCTGGCAGAGAGATGGGCTGAACATGTTACCAGGCTTTTATTAACTGTGGCAACAGTTAGTGCAGTGCCTGTAACAGGTCTGTTTTGACTGAGATCTAGAGACTTTTCTGACTCAGCTGCAATCAAAAAATTATCCATTCTTTTTATTTCCTGTCTTTGAATAAAAGAGTTTCTGTTTCCAGTTGCCAAATACAAAATCAATCCCACACGCATCCTCCTGAAGACAATGAAACTTTGCATGTATTGTTCTACAGCTTCATTCCTGACTGCCTGTCATATTTTCAAGTCAGAGATAAGACTGAAGGGAAAGTTTTGTAATTCAGTAACCTCCTCTATCTCTCTGCTTACACAAGATTGACTCCTTGTTCTGTTTTGCCCAGTTTTTGATGACTAAAATGAAGGACTACCTACCATGGGCATGTTTGTCTCTGGCTAATAGACATTTCCATTAGTCTATTTTTTAGAGGTCAACCTTCAGGTACTTTTGCTCTTTGTCATACTGTAGCTTCTATTTCTCTTCCTTCACCATAAAATAACTTTTATCCTTCCTTCTCAAGAACAAAATAACAGATATTTTTGTCTCCTGTGTAGTCATCTATCTTTGATCAAGTAATACATGACCTCTTCAGTTTTGTTTGTTTTTTTGAAATGCTACAAAACCCTGTCTTTTTGCTTCTCTGACTTGATTCAGTAAGCATACTCCCCAGCTTTGAGCCCCGCACATTCTTCAAGACCTTAAAACTGTATTGAAAAGCAAATCCCTTGAGCATTAGAATACACAGGATAGATTTAATTATTTCCCTGATGGGGCTAAATAAATGACCCTCCAACTTAAACACTTTCTACCTTTTCAACAGTCTTCTCAATGTGCCACAGAGCAGGTGAAAGGAGTTTCAAGGTTGGGAAAGGAACAGCTTGTGTGTACACAACGTTATATTTATATTTCTTCTGCCTCCAAAACAGAGGTTTCTTGGGGTAACTATAGCTCTGATATAATTGCCAATGATAAGGATGAATTCTAAATATATCTCATTAGAATCTATAACATTTTGAACTGTAGGTTGCCTCTCAGATGCACCAGTGGCATCTAGGATGAGAAGCCTAGAGAAAGAAGAATTTTATCAAGTTTTGCATCTTTATCCCACTGTTGTGGTTCTGTTTCTTTGCTTTTCTGATTAGAGTAAGTCACAGTAGGTCCAGAAGTAACAGACCAGGACAGTTCAGCTCTTCAGGACAATTCCGTGAACTCCTTTTGCAGCTGAGGCAATGTGCATTTCCAAAATGTAAAGTTTTACTAGCCTTTGAGGGTGTCCAGGTTCAAATGCCCCTTTTGTCTTGCACGTAATTTAAAAATTCCACCTCCCTGAAGATGACAGGAGCCCTATCACAGTGCTAACCACCAGTGCTATACTATACTTCAGTACTCTCTCAGCCTCCTGTTGTGTGTGGAGGTTGTTGTGACAAATTCTTCATACGCATGCTCTGTTATTATTGCCTAATTTAGGATTTAACAAATGCTAGAAAAAAAAACATGCTGTTTGTTTTCCTTCCCAGAGGGCAGTGGTTTCTCGATATTGGCTCAAGTATGTCAGGAAAACTAATGATGACTCCCCACAGTAGTGTTGTATGCTAATGACAGCTTAACTTTCCATGTCTCCTCCTGCCAGGTAGTTTTCTAAAGGCTTGCCTTCTTCCCATATTGGAATACTTAAGACAACCTTGATGTGCTATTAAGTTATGAAAAAGTTTTTCCGCCTTTCATGTCATGCAAACAGCAAAATAGCACATGTTGGCCCTGAGCAGTTGTAAAGATATGCTGGCCCACAGGTGTTAAATAATTATCTTCCTTCAGATATGTTATTCCTGGTTTTCTGTAGTCTCAGACAGATTGAGTGTTTTCTGCCTGATATTTTGAAAGTTTTCAGTGCAACCTTTCAGAGGACAATTATACAGCTTTTCACTCACTATTTACAGTCTGTTTATATTGCTATATGGGTGGAAGTTACCTTAACTGAAGTCTGTGATCCCACTATGTACTCCAGTGTAAAAAGATGGAACCAAATCAAGAGTGGTTCACTGTCAAGAAGAGGGCAGAGATGACTGTTCTCTAAGGGAGAGGGACTGGACCTGAGCGTGATCCTTGTCCAGGCAGTGCCATCACTAACGGACCAGAATCCCTCAGGGTCTTGATGTGGTGAACAGAGTTGGGTAAAGGTAACAGCATCCACTGGCAGCTCCAGAGATGACAGATGATGAACCATAGCCAGGGTCCATGCAGTGGTTTCAGTCATGAGTAGAAAGTGAGAGAGCAAGGCACAAGACTGGAGACTGGGCTACAACAAGATTGGGCTCCCAAGTCCATGCAGTAGACAGCACTAAAGACGGGGCTAGGACAAGATAGAGCATGCGTCTGAGGGTTTTGGTCCATCTAAGTGTCAGGAACAGAGATGGGTGGAGAATGGTACCCCTACCTCAGAAAGCAAGAAGGGACTGAAAGCCCAGGGCTGAGCTGAAACGGGCATCATGGACTCGTGGGCTCATGGTGCAGCATGGACATGAGTTTTTTTTTTCCCTTTCATGCTTAGCTCTGGAAGTCTCTATCTCTTAATGATTTTGGCAGATGATTCCTGTTCTTCATTTTTCCTCGCCTTTCACCACATGGACAAATCATCCTCTATACTCAAACGAGTACAGGGATTTTATCGGAAAATGGACACTGGGTGGGGAAGAAGACTATGTTTGTCCTGGAAACTCTTTGATCCAATCTTCTCCCTTCCTGCTCAGTTGTATGCACTCCAGCCCCATGCTTGCCTGCATGCTATATCCCTAACACTCATCTTCAGAACCAGCTTGGGTTACATTGGCTGCACATCCTTGACTACAAAAACTAGTATGCTGACAGATAAACTTGTCCAGAAAGGAGATCAGTGCACTTAAACTATAATCATCATGAGTCACTAGAGCAGCTTTTTAGAATTAAGGGACGTATTTTGACTTATGCTCCAAAATGTTCTGCAGAAATCAGACAGAGGCCTGGAATTTAGAATATCTTCCTGATAAATCTTGAAAAACAAATGTATAGTAAAAAAAAAAAATGTCATGCAATAATGAATTGGAAGCATGTATATAACTGGTTGGCTTTTGTGGAGCAAGGCTGGAAAATGTCAAAAAGCAGTTATAAACAGTTTACAGCACTGGAGAAGGGATAAAAATTGATCACAGGTTTTGAGGCTTGCTTTTGGTGAAGCGATATTCTCAGCTCATCATGTCTGATGCCAAATGCTCAATGTACATAGGTGCATGCAGACAAATAGCATTTGCACTGTGCAATGTGTAAGCCCTACACTGGTACAGCCAACAAGGTTTCAACCAAGTGTTTGCCAAAGTGCAGGGGAAATCCTTTGTAATTTTTGCCATTATGCATCTAGTAAGATACAGAAGCAGCTGTAGTCCAGATTTTAGATCGTTAGTTTTAATGGTCTCTCCAGTTAAGTTCCTGAAGGATAAAAATAAGTCTGGAAGAAACTCAGATATTTACCTGGGAAATACAAGGAACAGCAGACTAATTGGACTGAAATGGCTGCACGGCAGGACACAGCTGCTTTGATGTGAGATAACTCCTTCCCATCATGGACCAACCCCTGATGTTCACAGCTGCCTCTCTGCCTCACCAGGGCTTGCTGCACCCCCAGTACAGTCAACATTCGAAGCAAAGCAGAAAGCCTGGAAACAGTTAGCATTGAAATTAGTGAATCTAGGAGTGGGGAAGGGGTGCTTTTTCATTATTTCTCCCAACTTCAATCTTACTTATTCATGGCAACACTGACAGTGTTTTTTTCCCATTCTTCTAAGAAATAGATAGTAAAGCTTACTAGTTTTGTACATGCCAA
>VXBJ01005709.1:493503-567915 GCA_013400055.1 Nycticryphes semicollaris
TTTTCCCAAATTTCTATTCTTAACCTCTCCAGCTCTAGAATGAAAAAAATGTCAGACTCCTACTCACCTTTTACCAGTCAGAATTCTGTCAGGTTGTTTTCTGTCATTAGTGTCTTGAAGCAGCCTGGAAGTTGGAAACATTGCAATAAGATGTTGTGACTTTTCTCTCAGAGGAGCTTAAAAGGAGTGCTAATGTATTTGAAACACATTGTAATTCATCACAGTTGAACTGCTACCTGAGGCTGCAAAAGTCAGTGAGCAGATGAGTTAGGATTGCTCCCAAGGAACTTTCCTTCTGCCTCTACAGGGGAAAAGGACCAGCCTTTAGAAGCCTTGATGATTTCTAGCTGTTCTGAAGACAAAACCTCTTCCATATGGCACTCTAATTGCACAATAAAAGTGACTTAATTGGAAATAATTGCTTTGCTTTCAAAGTACTGTAATTATATCAGGCCAGAGCCAGTTTTTGGAATAGTATCTTGTAAAAGAGTTCATAGATGATGGAGGTGGCTGTTTCATTTTTAACTATGGTGTACATCCTTCAATTTGCCTGCTCGGTATTATTTATACTGCTACAAGGAACTAAAGACAAACAGCTGTTGGTAAGAGCAGTCAGAAAAGAAACAAGGGTAGAGATAAAATATCTTCAAAGAAAATATCAGAAGACCTTAAAAGGATAGAGCAGGCTTAGGGGCAGTGCCTATTTATCAGGCTGCAGCCAAGTGCACAGGCATGTTTTCTTTTCCAATGTTGCGGGTCTAAGATAAAAAAAAACCAAGCCAACAAAAAAAAACACCAAAAAAAAACACCAAAAAACCCCACAGCCCCCTCCCCCCCCCAAAACATTTCTATACACCGTTTGGGGGAAGCAGGAGCTGGCTTAGGAGAGTGAGGCAGCAAAAAAAACTGAGGAAGATGTTGCAGGAGTGAGACCAAGAGAAGCAGAGGACCAGGAAGCTCCAAGCAATAAGCCTGGGTGTTGGAGTTAAATGAGAGCATCCTAAATTTGTGAGGAGTCTGTGAACTTTAGTTAGACTTGATGAAGCTTTGCTCTTGGGCTAACTGTCTCCTCTGGCAGCTGTTTGAGTAAATAAGCAATACTTCATTTTGACAAAGATCTTTTACATCACTTTCCTCAGCAGCTGGTCAAGAGCTTCCTGGGGGAGTTTCTTGGAGGTGTAAGTGTGGCTGAGAGAGGGAGATCGAGTTCCTGAGCAGCTGTACCTTGACAGAAATGAAAGAAAGAGTGCTGATTGCCTGACAGCAGTGTTTAAAAGGGACTAAAAGGGTGTGATGAAGAGCTCAGTTTGTATCACGATGGAGATTTTTATTTTGGGATACCTTTAGTGCAAGAGTTACTCCAAAAAATAGCTCTGCCAAACATCTTATGCCTTTTAGACCCAGTCATAAGATAGTCTAAAGTAAGCAATTCTGCTGCTGAAACATGTACTCACACAGCCTTTGAGATTACTTTAATGATCCGTGTGTGACTTCACATTAGCAGCTGTACTGATGCAGCTTTCACCTGTAGATCTGTTTGTGGTGATCTCTCTGCATTTCTACTGTCACTCAGTACATGCAAGCTATGTTTTTATATCACTTCAGAGGCATAATCTCATGCACTCAATTATCCCGGCGTAATGTGAATTGTTAAGGTCATTCTGTTGTTAATTAATTGGTTGTGCCACATCAAAATAGTCTCCCTGAAGTCTTCTGCATTACAGATTAATGTGAGCTTCTCCACAGACCTAGCAGCTTTAGAGTCTCACCAGCAATCTAAATGACACTGATGTGCTGGGTTGGTAGTTATTCTCCGTATTGCAGGAGGGAAAAATTTCCATAAGATTTCAGCTGTGTTTCAATGTCTGTTGGAAATACTCTCCATGAAACACCAAATGAAACCCATGTGCCATAAAGAGAACAAGTAGAAAAGTGGAGATCATTTGGCTATGCCTGAAAAGCTCATGGGAGCCCACAGCGTAAGCAGACAGATGATGAGAAGGAAAAACATTACAGCTTTTTAGAAACATGACTGTGAGTTTGGGAAGCCACATGTAGGTAGCCTTTAAATGCTTGGTCCCACTAAGCAACTGACCATATTGTTTTTAATAATCTCCCAATGTAAACTTGGGAAGTTTATTCACAAACATCATTGTAATTTCCATGGACAACTAATCATTGCAATTATACTCATGCCCAGCTGCAGCTGGCTGCAGCTAAAAATGGAATACTGGATTATTTTTTTTTTCCCTGTAGTTTGTTTTGGTAATTAAGATTCTGATAATTGGAGCATTATTGTGAGAGTGAGAAGCATGAAAGCTTTGCAAAGCTCACCTTCTGATCAAGTCTTTCATCTGAAAAACTTGGCCCAGGGCCTACCGATGGGCAGGATTATTCCCTGAGTCCTCCACTGCTCTCATTTTTCCTTTGACAATCCTTTCAGCAACCCAGAGTGCTGATAGGAATGGCTGCTTCCCTTGGCAAGGAGCACTGCCAACCTCCTCTCTGAACCCCCTTTACCTGATTTCTCTAATCAGCACCTCCTCATGAACTCTATTTGTTTTCCTGATCATTAGGAACTCTTTGTCCTTCAGTTAGGATATAAGGAAGAGGAAAACATGAAAAAAATCAACCCACTATAAGAGTAGTTAACCACTGAGAGAAGGGCTAACAGAGATGGTGGAAGCTCCATCCTTGACTGAACCCTAAAGCAGGCTCTAAGCTGCTCAGCCAAATTTGAAGCTGGCCTTGCTTTGAGAAGGAAGGTGGGATTAGACATTTCCAGGAGTCCTTTCTAACCTAAGTTTCTCTATGACCGTGTTCTTATCCTAGGGTATTTTTTTTCCATTTAGTACTGAAATGCAGAAAAGGTCATTCAGTCATTTAATCTGAACTCTTGCAGAGTTTTGGAAGCTAGGAAGCCCTGAACCAAGAAGAAATTCAGGTCTCAAACATCTCTTTTTACATTTAGAGGTTGTATTTTGAGACCTACATCCCTGTACATATGTACAAATTTATTATAAATTGGGAGGCAAATAATGCCAAATCAGATGGGGGTACATCTTAAACTCAAGAAGTGTATGCAGCTCTTGGGCATGAACTGACCTAAAGCTGCCTTTGTATGGTATAAACTCAACTGCATGTTGCTGAGCAAGGAAAAGAGCTATTCTTTTCCTCAGGAGCCACCAACAACCAGTGCTGTCGGGTTTTCCACACATGCCCTTGGTTCAACCGTGCATCACTCAAATGAATCCGACAAAACTGATTGACATAAGGCAAAAAGAGGGGCTTTTCTGTCTAAAAGTGGGAGTGATCTGGCACAAAATCATAGAATCATCTAGGTTGGCAGAGACCTTTAAGATCATTGAGTCTAACCACCAACACTGACAAAACCATCGCTAAACCTTGTCCCTAAGCATCTCATCTACACGTCTTTGAAACACCTCCATAGATGATGATTCCACCACTTCCCTGGGCAGCCTGTTCCAATGTTTGATAACCTTTTTGGAGAAGAAATTTTTCGTAATATTCTGTCTAAACCTCTCCTAACACAACTTGAGGCCATTTCCTCTTGCCCTATCGCCTGTGACCTGGGAGAAGAGACTGACCCTCACCTTGCTACAACCTCCTTTGAGGTAGTTGGAGAGAGTTTATAAGGTCTCCCCTCAGTCTCCTTTTCTCCAGGCTAAACAACCCCAGTTCCTTAGCTGCTCCTGTTGCAGTATAGGGTCTGGCGACTGGAAGATCTCGCAATGTACGGAAAGATAGGGCCCCCCTCTCCCTATAGCCAATAGCGTTTAGCACTTAGTTCAGGATATAAGCAGATGGAAGTGATGTTGTGAACCCAGACTATATAATGCCGTGTTATCTATCAGTAAACGCCATTTGCCGTCCACCACATTGGTGTCTGCGAGCTGATGGACCGAGCGGCCTGGGGTTGGACAACGTGCCATTATGCAGTCTGCAAGGCCATGGAACAAAGCTGGTAGGTTCCTGAACTCCATAGATAACTTTCCAATCAGTAAGTGACTCAACCCAAACATGACTCTCAGAAGAGGAGGTTTCTCAGTTTTTGTTCCTTAATGAATTAACAGCGGTGCCCATCATGGTCCTTTGACTCTCTTTGTGTAGAAGATGAGACAGGTGATAGGACAAGAGGAAATGGCCTCAAGTTGCATCAGGGGAGGTTCAGATTGGATATTAGGAAAAATTTTTGCACTGACAGGGTTATCAAGCATTGGAAAAGGCTGCCCAGGGAAGCAGTTGAGGCACTATCCCTGGAGATATTTCAAAGATGTGTAGACGTAGTTCTTAGTGATATGGTTTAGTGATGTTTTTTCTACCAGTTAGATTGATGGTTGGACTAGATGATCTTAAAGGTCCCTAGACAATTCTATGATTAGATGATGTGGTGCAGAACCAGGGAGGTTCAGCTTGCATTTTCTCCTCCACCTTAAAGGTTTGGAAGTTACTAGCCAGTCATGCTTCAAAAAGGGGCTTCTGTGCCTTGAAAAACCACACAAATGAGGACATAATTGTGGAATTGTGGTTACAGCATGCAATGGGGGTGGGGGGGGAGGGGGAGGTGGTGGTGGTGGTGGAACTGAGTTCTGCTCCTAATTCCCAAAAAACCTGTTTCTGCATTTTATTAGTTGGGTTTCTGTAATAACAATCATTAGGTAAAACACAGGAAAGTCTACTAGAGCAGTAAGAATATTATGCAATTCAGATGCAAATAAAACATGATTATAGCTTGCTTACTCTGTAGGCTGTTTGAACATCACAAATTTAAAACTATGTGAAGCCTAGAAATGAGACATTAACATTCTGCTTCAGTTCTTCTCAAGATTGTTATTAAAAAATGACTTGAAATGAATGAAGATCAGACAAATTAATTTACATATGAAATGAGGTCTGCTTGGAATTCTCGATATTTGGGCTGCTGACAAGATAGTTCATTAGAAAAACAACAAAAAGCAAGGTTTGCAGAAAAAAAATAGAGTATCTTTTAAAAATTTCAACTGATACTCTTGGAAAGCATAAACAAGTTCTAAGGCAAACAAAAAACAAAACAACTTTCTGCACAAGTGTAATGGCTATAGTTATAGCTACAAGAACATTTCATAATAAAACAATAATAATGTTTTAATTGTGATAGCCTGTAAAGGTCAACTGACAACTTTGGGGAAAAATAAATGAAAGAGCTACAAAACCATCTCAATTTCTCAATATCAAAAAAGTTGTTATAGTTTTGATTAAAGGTTATTTTTGCTTTTGTAATGTCAGAGAAGCTTGTGCAGTTTCAGAAATTAGAGAAGACTTTCTATGTCTGATTTTTAAGAGATGACTCTAGTTAACACTACTTAATAAACTTGAAAGTAAACACAAACAAATCCAGCAATCTGCATACGGGATAGAGATACTAAATGTGATGTGGAGAAAGAGATAAGATCTAGATTTGTCAGTAAAAGAGCGGGAATTTTCTAACTTTCATCTTTATTTTACATAGGATAATTGGAAAAAGCAAATCCATTATTAAAAAAAAAATCAGGAATTTTTAATGTATATGTTTCTACTGATGCTTAGTTAAGATACAGTTTTGGGAGTTAAAGATCCTACCTGGTGTGAGTGCTTGAATAGTCTTGGAATTTGACCTTGCACATCTAAACTGTAGATCACAGACACTGAGGCATCAGAAATAATAAAAAGAAAATTTTAAAAAATTAATATTTGACCCATGACCGTTCTTAGTGTCCTTAGAATTCCAGAATGCTCATGGACACACTCCCACTGAGCTCAGTGGCAATACTCGTTTTGACTTACACTCATACATTGACTTGTACATGGTACAGAGATATGGTAGAATTTCATTTGCATTTTTAGAGTATTTGGGAAAATGAGATTGCTTTCTCTAAATGTATCAATTGTGGACAAAGTGAACATGCACACACACACAAAGAAGAAAAAAAAGAAAGAAAGAAAGAAAGAAAGAAAGAAAGAAAGAAAGAAAGAAAGAAAGAAAGAAAGAAAGAAAGAAAGAAAAAGTTTCACCCAATTTAATCCCATTGTGGTAGTGCTAGAGGTTTTTGGGACACCTGGTGTTCCTTTGATGATGATAGATTGCCCAGGGCATTGTTTATTATTTTCCTTTCTGTTTCAGACATTTTATTAAGCATCAAGCTCTGTTTTCCCAGTGAAGGCTTCCATTTGATTAAAAGCAAATGATTCTCTAAGTCAGGTCTGTCTGGTTGAGAGCCACTTCCTGTGTGCACACAGGCAGGTCTGTCAAACTGTGACCCTTCCTCCTCCCTGACATGTTTATGTTGGCAAGGTCACAGAGAGAGATGTAAATTGTTTGGTTTGAATAAAAACAATCAGAACATTTAAATCACAAGCGGATCACAACCCGGTGACATGGCAATGGAAATATCTCAAAGTGCTCCCCACATTTTTCAAATGACAGGCTGTTACAGTGTTGATTTATGGGCAGGGATATTTTAACAAAAGAGAAGCTTGAAAATATCCACATCTGGCATTGGTTAGGGGATATCTGGAGGAAGCTGAGACTGATTCAAGTCCCAGATACATCTGCCTTAGTAAACTACCCCTGTCCAAAATCATCCTTTGGTACTCTGGCTGCCTGGCACAGAACAGCCCATGGCCATACTGTTAACTTTTCCTCCTCTCCAAAGAGTGACTGTGTAGAGACTGGTTACTGGGGGTAGTTTTTGCCCTGTTATGTCCTAGGGGAAGTTCTAGATGTGGGCCAATCCTATGTCGGTCTGAAGAACACAGCAATACATACAGTCTGAGACTGGTGCCCACTGATGGTCCCTCAATCTGTTTAATTCATTAGGAAAGTAGCTATAGTCTTTGAGTGTTTGTTGGTGTTTCCAACAAACTTCACTTTCCTTGGTTCAGGTCCATTATAGCTAGTAGGCACTTAACTGAGTGGTATTAATGTAAGGCAGGAGCTGAGATGACCCGTTACCCTCATGGAGAGAGATGGAGTCCCTCATATACCCAAGGCAGACAGGCAACACTGCTTTCTTGGACATACTTGTCTCTCTCTCCAGAATACATGGGAGATTTAGATTGACAGCTCCCTGATGTGGACGCCTCTGGCTGGTGCCAGCAGTTACCCAGGATGAATCTAGGGCTTTGTGTTTTCTTTCCCATGGGAGCTGAGAAATGTACAGACTCAGTGTAGCTTGATGCTCAGGAAGTTAATGGTCCAGCGTATTTTAAGCACTCAAAAATGGTTTAAGCAGGTGTGCTCAGTGGAAGTATTTCACCATTCAACTTTTCTACTATCAGACTCAATTTTAAAGTATACATATATAATCTAAAAATAGGGTGCAAACCCAGACACCATCCAGACTGGCAGCAAAATCAATCTAGCCTCAGACAGACAAAGGCAATTGAATGATCATAAATACTGCTGACGTATTAACTGGAGCTAGTTATCAACATTGCAAGAAATAGATAGGAAAAGCTGAAAGCTAAGTAAGGTTTTCTCTTACATAACCCTTTCTACAGAGGCACAATTTCTAGTAAGTCTGCAGATTTGTATTAAAGGCTACCTCCAGCTGAGCCACTTTAGGGTGGATAACCCAGTGGTTTAGTGCAATTAGAAGTGCCTAGCTATTCTTCACATGTCATCAGCAGCAGAAAATGGTATGCCTTCACTTCACTAGCCCATTAAACTCAGGAATATCTTAATACCATGGTTCACATTTGGGCGAAGGAGTTTTGTCCTGTACTTTGAATGAACTAAAAGGAGGATGACTGTAACAGCACAAAGCTGAACTGAAGCTAACAATAGCCTCTTGACTTTTGGTTTACTTTTCTTTGTTTTAGGAATCATTTCAGTTCTTCTAGTTGAAGTGGCTTATGTTTTTTAGGAGGAAAAAGTGATGACGGGAACAGACATCTGTCGGATAGTCTGAGAGGAAAATACTGATAATAGTAATACCAATGCAATCACTGCTCTTGCTGTCCACTGCTTTCATTTTCTAGGTGAGCGAGGAGACACAGGGCAAGTCTAAGTGCCTTTTCCATTGAGAAAAGTGTCTGGACTGTCAGAGCTCCCTGTTAGCTGCAGGGAGGGTAGAAGATTAAATCTCTTCAGTCCTCTGTTCCCAAAGTGACTTTGGTTTAGAGAAGAGGGGAGAGAGGAGCAGAACTAAGTGATGCCTGATACTTTGCCCTGGAGGACAGAAGTGGGCAGTAGGAGTGGGGCCAGCATTGGAGTAGCCTACTCCTATTTTAGTTCTCTGTAGACACACTATGTGATGGCTCATGCCTTTCTTGTCCTCCTGCTTGACATTCAGGTGTCAGCAGACAGACAGTGGGAAAATTTAAGACTGCTGAAAGCAGCAAAATATTATGAAACTGAAAGAAAAATAACAGTATTGAGGATTTTAATTCGTCTTCTGATCTTTAAAATATACAGCACCTTCGATATTCAAAAGGTCTTTTGTTACAAAAAGAGAAGAGCAAAAAATAATTTGAGGAATTGGAGCTTCAGGAAATACAAGATATGGTGAGACTGGTGGCTAATCATTGCAGTTTTTAACCTTGCACCCACACTGCAGGCTTCTCACCTATCCTGAATGAGGAAAAACACCGGCAGTTCAGCCACATCCATGAAGACAGATACAAAGCCCATGAACTTCTACCCCTTTCTGATTTGTAGAGGCTTAGACCCCGATTCTTCTGCAGTGAAATCTAGGGATGAAGTCTCTGGTATCCATTAATCCTCCTATTGAATTTAAAGTTGTCTTGAATTTCAGACCTCGGTTTTCTTCACTGAGCAATCAAACAGAATATCCTTCCATAAAGCTCTGCTGACATGGTTCTGGGTCTTTTGAACCCTCTGAACTGAGATTCTCCACTAACAGTATCCTTTTGCAATTTTCTGTGAGGGTTTTAGCAAATCTCTTCCTTTAATAATAAGTCAAGAAGAAAACTCCAAGTACAGAATCTGGTTATTGTGAAATTCTTGGTACAAACACAAGGTTTAGTCTGTTACTTTTACCACTGGTTAGAAGAGAAATTGTTGTTAGAGGGAATCCAGCACTACCTGTACTTTCCAAACATATTGCTTGTAGAGATAATTTCCATTTCATTTCAATATCAAATCCAGTATTGTCCTTGGTCTTTTTTCCCTTTAGAGACTTTGGAAAAAATAATTTCCTCTTCTCTTTCAGCCTTTCTTTCTCTTTCCTCCACCTGGGACCTTTGTTGTGCCAGACCTTTTCTCATGTTTGAAACAAACTCTCAATTTCTCTGGCTGACACATTGCCTTAAACCTCCCTGACACTTGGTTTGCATCTAGCTTTCCCATGTTATTTTCTCTCGGTAGATGATTTGCTGCCAGAAGAACTACAGTTCTGGGCCATCCACTAAAATAACAAAATAAAACACAACAAAACAAAACTCACAATTTGCAAGTAGCTGCACTTTCATTCCAGCTTCATTCTGTGTCCCCATCTGTTCATTTAAGAGAATAAGGATTCCTGTAGGGACATCTGCTTCCACAGCCCTGACAATCTCAAGAGGTCACTAAAGAAAGCACCCCAAAAAGACATTCAGTGAGCTGCCTCTTGCACACAGCTGATAAAACTTTTCATTCCAAGGGTCCTCACCTCTCCCGGGCCTCATCCTTTGCTGTGGACTGCAGAGAAATAAGGGTTGCATTGTTCGGTATTTACCCACATGCCCACAGAGGCCACTTGGCCCACTCAAAGCATACCCCACGCAAAGGACCAAGGCAGCTGAGAGCTTTGCCCCAAGGACGTTCCCTTTCCTGGAATTCAAAAGGGTACACGTTATCCTAAAAAAAAAAAAAAAAACTAAAACCAAAACCAAATAAAAACAAAACCCCCACAAAGAGAAAAAAGAGAGAGAAAGAATGAGAATTATAACAATATGCAAGTGATTCCATCTTTGATTTGCTCATCAAGCCAACAGAATAATAATACTAATTAAAAAGATTGCCTGGATAGTTCTTTTCTTTTTTGGCTGGTTTTTCTTTCTTTCCCACCCCCAGATAAAGGTAGGTCCATTGTGTCTTCAAATGCCACTGCCAAATGCAAATATCAAATGCTGTTTATGAAAAATCAGAAGATCCAGAAAAATCAATAGATTGGTTTTTTTTTTATTATTTTATTTGTTTCCCTAGTTAAAGTTAGTGGACAGAATTTAGGTAAAATTTGCAAATAATTTTCTTCAACTCAGACCTGGTGGGTTTGTTTTTGTTAATGTGAATCACATACCTAGCTAAACCCTTTTGCCTGTCCCTGAGAAGGAGTAACACAACTTTCATTTGTATCATACAACCACGGGGCTGATGGATGGGCTAGCCAGCCTCCACTGCTATTTAATGATGACTCAGGTGCATCTATGTAAAAAAAAGCACTGGAGGCTGTCTAGCCTCTATGGTGTTAACTCGGCTCCTCAGCTGTGCTGGACCCAGGTTAAACTGGCTTCCCTCTCACTGCTGTTACAGGGCTAAGAATCTCCTGGTTTAAAATCCACCTTGGGTATTACTCCACGAGCAACTTCTCTCCTTCACTACATTACTGACGTTCATGGAAAGAGCATGGGGGCAGAAATGACACCTTCCTGTGTGCCATTGAAAGGCCATGCTCATCTATCTTGCACTGCTTTATTTGGGGACTAATTCTGGTTTCATAACTTTTTGTTGCTCTTTGATTTTATTCTTGTTTGCAAAACATACTTACACAAAGCCACATCTTAGCATCTAGAATGTTTATCCACTCCCCTGAAGTCCTAATTGTTTGTTAGTCACCTCCTAATTGATTGCTGTGGAATAGTGATTAGGAAGGCTCAGAGAGATGATAATGACTTCAGGTGGGATGTACACTGGAAAGCCTGAGTAACAGTAGGCATTCATGAAAATCACTCTCTTACTGAACAAGAGTTAGGTTGGGGCCAGCCTCTAGGAAGGTGTGGTGGGAAGAAGGACCTTCCACAGGTCACACAACCGCATGAGCTGCCAGGTTCAGGAGTAATTTCTAGAACCTTCAGTAACATTCTGCCTGTGTGGACAGCTGCCTTCAACAACTCTTTCAATCTGTTGTTTGTTTAAACATCACCCGTTCCACTGACTATGTTTGCCTGTGTCCCTTGTGGAAGGTACAAAAAAGAAGGAATATTCCCCATGGACTTTGGGGATTTCTGTGTTGAGTTACCAAGAGAAGGGAAGAAAATCCCAGTGACACTGCCATTTCAAACACTGAGATAGCTTAAACTGTCTATCTTCTACAAATGGAGGAGCTCCAGGTTAGAGTGAAGGACTGTGCAGGTACATCAGCTGTCAACATTTGCAAAGAGCTCTGCCTTGCTGAGCCATTTGCCTTTCCTGCTGTACACGATGGCTGGCGTCCTGAGACATGGAGATCTAGTCCTGTCTCCACATGGCTGTGAGCAGTTCCTTCAGCAATCTGTGTCATGGTTTGAGGGGTCTGTGCCCTGTCGCTGGCAGTGGGGTGGCTGGGTGGCCTGTGTGTGGAGTGGTCCCACCCAACTCCAAGGGCCCCACAACAGGACACAGCTAAGCCACTCAGCCAAGCTGGGGTCACCAGGAGGGGGAAAAAGAGGTTTGGGAAAGGGCCAAAGGCATCCGAGGCAGAGGAGGAAGAGGGCAAGGAGGGAGCAGCAGCAGAGGGAACCCGAGGGTGCAGGAGGAAGAGGGCAGAAGGTGCTGCAGCCCTGGAGCAGAGACCCACCCTGCAGCTGGGGGAGGGCCCCAGGCTGCAGTGGGGTATATTTCCTGCAGGAGCTGTGGCCATGGAGAGCCCAGGCAGGATCAGGCTGTCCCTGAAAGAGTGCAGCCCCGGGTAGAGCCTGTGTTGGAGCAGGGAGAGGAGTGAGGAAGGAGGAGCAGCTCAGAGGGGCTGCCATTAATGGATCCCAATCCCCATCCCTGTGCCTTTTGGGGTGGAGAGGGGAGTTGGGAAGTAAGGGAGGAATGTGGGAATGGGAAAAGGGAAGTGGCAGGTAGGTGTTGTTTTAATATTAGCCTTTTTTTCTCACTACTTGAATCTATTTCAAATGGCAACAAATTATTTTTCCTCAAGTGGAGACTGGTTTGACCATGGTGGTAACTGGTGAGTGATTTCCATGTCTTTATCTTAACCCATAAGATTTTTATCCTGTTTTCTTCCTTGTTCTCCTAAAGACTAGGAGTGAAAGAGCAGCTGGGTGGGTGTCTGGCCAAGGTCAACCTACCACAGTTGCATCCCCTCTCTTGTATCATGAAACTGTGATTTGACAAAAGAGACTCATTCTGTACAAGCTTTTGTTCAGCTCTTAGCCAGCTATCTATTCTAAATTCATAGTATAGCCATTATGGTTTATAGACATCAACAAGCCAAAACCAAATATTGTATCTTTTATTAGATTAACTAGTAAAACTGGAAAAACAAACAACTCAAGTTTGTTTACTTTCTTCAGGTCAGGGGTTTGTTGTCTATTTTTCTTGTTCTCTTTTTCTAAAATCTAATGCTTGAAAGAAATAAAATCAAGACTTTCTAGAAAGTCTGAGTCACTGAGATGAACATCTTCTCTCCTCTTTTCTTGTTGGAGACAACTAACTGTCTCTGGTGGGCAACCCAGGCCATCTTAAGAGTGAAGGATTATAGCTGGAACTAATTGTTTTTTGACTTTTTTTTTTCTGTCACTTAAAAGGAAAGAAAGACAAACTTAAAAAGGATATTTAGCTTTTATTTGGCTGAAGTTGGGTAAGGTGTATCCTATCCTTATCTTCTGCCATAACCATTAAGGATTACAAGGAAGACATTTTGACTGGGATAGAGGGCAATGATCACACCATCTGGCTATTTTAGATACAATGCAGGGGACCAGTATGAGATATCACATATGGCCAGTACACATGTGCCTACAAGAAGCATTTTTGAAGCCCCGAGTTAGCTGCCAGCTATGTATGGGGATCTACAGAAATATGCCCCATGGTATCAGCAACCCTGAAAGAAGAGACTTGCGCTGTGCACAGGACACTGCATCTGGTTTGAAATGGGACCTTCCTGCAGGATTCTGGAGGTTTTAAGTACTTTAAAAATATCTGGATTGTTTGCAAAAAAAAATCCATCCAGGTAGGACATTAAATCTCACGGAAGGTAAAGGTGAAATTCATTTGAATGCTATAATAACTCTCCCTTGACACCTCTTTATCTTTAGAGGTGTAAATACCACTGTAAATCTTGTCTGATAGGCTTACAGGCATACAGGGAGTTAGGTGTGATAGTGCTTCACCAGCAGCTAAGAACAGAGTGCACCTTTATTTTTTCAGCCTTTTCTGAATTGCTGTTTGTCTCATCCATTTGAATTTGAAGAGAAGACTGCAATTTGCCTCATCCTTGTACTGGTTTAGCACAAAAACTGTCCCTACAACTTGATATCTCCATAGCAAGTGGCAGCCTTGGACCTGGTGGCCAGGCAGTCCAAGCAGACAGAAAGTGTGTCTGTTTCCTGCATCCAGTAGCAGACAGGAGAGTAACAGGGTTATCAGTCTCCCTGGGTGAATGGCTAAATGTCCATTTACAGCTGGGAAAACCCAAGATAAATGAGCATACATGCTATTGCCAATAGCTATTGCTTTGTTCCTGGTAGATGAATGTGCCAAGCTTATCAACAGCATCATCAAGATGGCTACAGACAACAGATGTTGAGGCATCCTGCACTCCCCCAAAACCTGTTTATTTATCACCAAAGGTAAAGCCTGCGCTGTTCGAAGAGCAAAACTCCGGAGGTAGAAGCTCTCAGTGGGCATGGTTTAAGAGAAGGCTCCTGGTTTAGAGAACACTCAGCTCCAGCCAACATGGCATAGTTTCTCCAGGCCCTCCTGTGTTTGTTTTCCTCTGTTGTGGGCATCATTTTAACACCTGACTGCTCTGAATATGGAGGTGCTTTTGGTAGGCTTGGATGAATAAAGCTTCGTGACAACCCACCAAACTAAGCAGCAGTCCACTTTGCAAAGGCAGAAGCAAAGGCTTGGAACAGGAGCACAAGGAAAGACATAGTCACCTGCAGGATGAGCACATGCAGCCTGTGCAACCACCATAGGAAAAACAGAAGGGAGACATGCATCCTAGTTTTGTTTCTGTTTCTGAGCCTTCCCTGGGGTGGGCAGAGTGATCTCTTACTCTGAAACCTGAAAGATTGTTTCAGGTCCTTTGAGGCAGAGAAACCTTGACCACATAAAGATTCCTCCTCCATGAGGAAGCCTCCATGCTGCAGAGTGCAGGTCAGCACAGCACAAGGGAAGCACTGAGAGGAGCCTGTCCTCTCTCTGCACAGCCAAAAGCACATCCCAGATGCTCTGGCTGAAGGCCTGTGGCTGCATGTGCTGCCGCCTCATCCTTGGCAGCTTGTAGATGTTTTCTATTTTTGGCCACGTGGTCCAGCTGTTCCCCTTCCAGCTCCATTGCACCTTTAACCCAGTGTTGAGCTAAAGGAAGGGCTTAGCAAGGTCTGCTGACCACGAGGGCTACACTTTGATACCTGCTTTTAAAATGTAAAATATAAATGCTCAGTGACACAGCCTGTGCATCTCCTTAGAGCAGTAATTTTTTTAGTCCTCGGTTTAAATAGCTCAAAATTAATCTTTTCCCTTCAGTCTTTCCTCTCTGTGTGCCAGTGGTGAGTTCACAGCTTCCGTATGTGCCATCACAATCTATCACTGCAAGAAAGGCGTTCCTTGGCCTTTGCTCACCTATCAAAGTATTTGTTGTTTTATGAAACCCACCCACATTTGTTCCTAAAAAATATCAATAAATACCAATACCTAATCAGTTTTTAAATCCTGAGGTGTCACCTTCCAAGCATCCAGTTACCAGTCCTGGGTGAACTTCCTCAGATCCAGAGCCATGAGTTTTATTTGTTTATACAGTTACTCACTTATTTATGAATCAAAGAACAGAGCAGATGAGCACCATGTCCCGCTCTCAGCTGGCAGAAAGCGGCCTAGTGCAGCTGAAATCAATTTAGCTAATTGATAAAAAAAACCAGCAAAGGACTAAGCTGGGTGAATCTCTGTAAATGCTCAGTAGGACAATGTTGCTTTGTACCATTTCCAATTTTCTATTTCAGTTTTTTATTAAAGCAACCAAATTTTTTGGGAGTAGTGGAGAAGAAGCGGGAGATTAGAAGATACAGACTGTTACAGCTTTTTCAGGACTGCTGTGCTTCTGCACTTCAGCTGGGCTTTTCCCTGATGTGACTTTGGAACTAATTAGGAACTAGTCAGGTATTATGACTAGTTTTACTGTGAATACTTGTGTCCTCACGGATAGAGAGCTCTGCTGTTATTTGGGAGATGTGGGGAGATGGGTAAGTGGAGAAGCATTATTTGAAAATCAGGTAAATATATAGTTTCTGGTGTTTGTCCTATGATGCAGGGAGAAGCTGGCTGTTCATTTTCCTTTGGTAGAAAAAGAACGCAGAACTTTTAATGTCAAGGCTGATTAGGCATCTGTGAGTAACTGAAGGAAGTGCTATTGTGTTTAAGATCCTGGGAAAGTAAATATGAAAAAAGGGCGGGGGCGAGACAAATTCATACTCAGCTGTAAGGAAGACAGGTTATTCATGTAGGAGCTTTGTAAATGGTCCTAGATAAGTGCCAGGGAGGTATCAGCTTCTCTTCCTGTTACATCCTGGTGGGAAGGCTGGGGAGTGACAAAGTGGTCAGTGGAGTCATGTACAAGAGAGAGTCTCTCCTGGCCAGAACACAGGAGAAGTCTGCCCAGATGCATTCACAGACACACTCTTTAATCCCATGTGTGGCAACAAATATAGATCTCCCTGCAATGATATACTAAGGTTTCTTGCTTGTTCTTTATTAGTGCTTGTTGGTGGGGTCCCAGCTTCATTCCCCAATTATTAAAAAGTCTTGTTCTATGAGGATTCTCTCTAATCACAGATTCATGATTTTCCTTCATTTGTAGCTCATAGCCTAGAAAACCCATTAATAATATGCATCTATACATTTGAATGCTCTTTGTAGGAGCCGTGACCTTTTGTCAAATTCTTCTGTAAAAAATGCCACCCTTGAACTCTATGGGGAGAAAGAGCAGCAAAATGAAATTGTAATTCCTTTGCCCCATGCAAGCAACAACTCTTTGGTACATTAGCAATTCAAGAGTGCTGCAAGGGCTACTAGGAACTACAAAACTTTCTCATGAGACTTTTTTGAGAGTAGCTGTTGGCAGAACATACATTTCCCTAGTGAAATCTAGTTCACTCCCTAGCTTTTCATGTTTCTTCATTATAAGGAGATAAGCAAGAAGCATTGAATTAGAATGTCTGAATTCTGTTCCTACCTCTATGACTTACCTATCACATATCTTTGAAGCAAATTCTGTCTTTTCCAAACTGCTCTTTTTTTTTGTTTGTTTCTTCCTGGATATTTGGGTCTTGGATCTAGGATATTTTTCTACCTGTAGGTAAGGTAATATAAACTGGAGCCATTGCTTAACTCTTTTGGAAATTCCTTTTGTTTTCCTTATAAGTAATCAGGTGTATGCTTGCATGTGTGTGTGGGCAAATCACTAATTGCAATCCATATTTTTTACAATACCTGCTATTCATTAAGCTGTTACTACTGAAATAAGGTCGTAGAGAGGGGGAGGTTGGTATCTTCTCCCAAGTAACAGGTGATAGGACAAGAAGATATGCTCCAGGGGAGGTTAAGCTTGGATATTAAGAGAAATTTCTACACTGAAAGGGTTATTAAACATTGGAACAGGCTGCCCAGATAAGTGGTTGAGTCACCATCCCTGGAGATGTTTAAAAGACGTGCAGACATAATTCTTAGAGACATGGTGTTGTGATGGGTTTTGTCAGTGTCAGGCTGATGGTTGGACTAGATAATCTGAAAAGTTCCTTACAACCTAAATATTCTATGATTCTGTAATTCTACTGGTAGCAGATGGCTATTCATACAGCATATTCAGTTATTAATTCACACACAGTTGCTCAGTGGGAGCAATAGCTGGGAAAACAACCCCAGCTGCTCACTCAGAAATAGAGTTAGCTTCTCCCTCAGAAGGGAGTTGCTTCACCAGGTATATGTATACGCCTGTAGTCTTCATGTGTGTATGGCTGCCACCTCCTTTTGGACGTGGCCTGAGTTACACAACTTGTGGTTGGTTTTAGTGTGTGCTTGTGTACAGATTCAGCAGATTTTTAGTGTTGTGAATTCATCAGTTCTTGCAAATTCAACATAATAATCCTAGTGTCCAAAGTCTGTCAGTCCATAAAAAAAAAAAAAAAATCAGATAAAAGCCTTCTAAGTACATTGTTTTCATCTTTCTGGTCTGTTGTTTTCTAGTATGTATTTTTTGATCCACAGCTACAAGAATAGTTCATTGAAACAGAAAGAGCCTTTATAACTTCTCTTCCCTGGGCCATGAAATATTTCTCTCTTTAGACCATTGCACTGATTGTATGTGTTCAATTTCATATTATATTTCACCTGATCTAAAGTCGTGACCTTGATTTGATCCCTTTGTTGGAAAAGGAAAATTAACACCTTTTTTCTAAGTTAACTATTTTTCTTGTATATCAATGAAATGTCACAATCAACAGATTGAAGGCAACAAGGGAGTGAACACTTGGGACACATGGGGAGAGAGGTGCCACAATGTTGGTGACAGAGTGGGATCACATTAACTCTAGTGTTAAACTTCTCCCCAAATGCTAGATGACAAATCCTTGAGCTTGTTCACAGCGCTGTGTTGATAATCAAATGAATGTGGTAATAAAACCTTCTACAAAATGCCTTTTTTACACATTCCCTCTACTACTCATTCATCAATTCCTAAAGTCCTACAATTGTTACTGAGCACGTCAAGCAGATGGATTGTGTCACAAACATTCAATGCATATAGCAAAGCTAAAAGCAATATACTTCACTATTAACAAGGCAATAGCAGTATGACCTCACTAATTTCTGGAGACATCAACCTTGAATTCTACATTTGAAGGAGAGAGGTGAAACAAGCTCACAAATGAGCAAATATAAACACAAAAGATAGGGATAAAAATCAAAATTCCATAATTCTATTATCTGACAGCCCCCATAAGGTCAGAGAGGACAAAAATGCACAAATGTGTGCTGAGCTTTTAGTGGTCATTTTATAATTAACCACTCAGATGACTGTTAAATTCTGAATATGCATCATTCTGATGGAAAATCAAAATCAGAAGGTGGGGGAAAAAAAGAGAAAATATAGCAATTAATTTTTTTTTTTTTTTTATGCCAAAAGGGCTTTAGACAGAGTCCTACTGCAGAGATAATTTTTCAGCAGACAAGATTTTACTGCTTCCAGGTATTTATTCTAAGCCAGAGCACTTTTCTGCTCACACTGTGTTTTAAATCTGTCCTCAGTAGGGACCAGTGCAGTAGAGTGACTTACAGCTCTGGAGCATTCAATTACCCCTCTGTAGTCTTAAACGCCTGCTTCTGGAGGCTACACCACAGTCCTGAAGAGCTCAGATGACCTCAGAGCTATGTAGTAACCCTCATGAACATCTATTTCTTAATCCTGAAGCAAAAGGGTCAGTCTGCACATCTGAAGGCCAACTTGGTTCTCTATGATATCAAGTATTCATTCATATGAGCAGAAGCAAAAGACAGGACTCAATCACTATATTCCAAAAGAAAGGTGTTATGGAAAGAGGAGGGACGTACACAAGACTTCTTGCTGGCTCTGTTGAAGCACTTCTGGAGATTGCAGGTCACCTCAAATGCCTGGATCATAGATTCCACTCCACTGTGCTGTGGACAGGTATTTATGGTTTGAATGGACTGGAATAGCAAAAAGCACAATGTTGACTTGTCTGTCTTCTGACTATCAGCCCAATGGAGACATCTAATACCTCCTTTGTCCATGATTTTTACATTATTTTTTCTGTTTCTCTGCTAAAAGCATAGCTGGAAGTGATTTTGGTAGCAGCTGTGAGCACTCAGCATTTGATCAAATTAGACCCTGGGGTATGCCGTTTGGTACCTTTCCAGTAAAAGAAGAGCTCAGAGAACAATGACTTCTGAGGTAGTCTTGTCCAGCATCACATGAAATCTACAGCAGAGAGAAGAGGATGATCCAGTTCTTCAGTTCAACTTGTCATCCTATTAAAACTGCCGTTTTGTTGCAACAAGCCAAGGAGGTTCTCGCAATAAGCCCAACAAATTTTTCTCCTTTATGAGTTTGGCTCAATCCAACTACACAGCAGTAAAATAATACATGATTAAGCATTTAAATATGGTATTGTAATGCTTATGCACAAATCACCATTCCCAGAGCCATACTGACTCTGGCCTTTCCTCATTTATGAGTGCTTTGCTTTGTACCCTCAGGCATTCATCAGTCTGCATTGGAATTATTTCTGCACAGACAAGGAAGTGAATGTTATCTTAGTTTAACTCCTTTTACCTTAAGGATTGATAAGTATAGACTATAACAAGGGAAAATTAATGTCTGCCAGAAAAAGTCTATAGGTAGTTCAGGACATAGACTTCTTGGGCTTAGTGCTCCAGTGCCCCACATCATGTATAGACATTGCAATGGCACGATTCATGGCAAAATTCACATCAGCTGTGCAGAACATTGTACTGAGATGCATTAGAAATTATTATGTTTTCATTCTTAGCTTAGAAACATGAATTGCTCAAGGCTTTTGGGCCCGTTTTCCAGTTTTACTTTCGCTGTTTGTCCCACAATCACAAGTTTCTGTCAATACGCATTATGTGCTTTTGAGAAGATGCCAGTATATGAAAATGGATCTATAAAAAATGTATATAGGGATGCAACTCAATATAGAAAAGTGTAAAAATAGCACAGCTTTACCTTTCTACAGGGCTATTTTTCAGGAAGATTAAGAGTTGATTTAACCACACTACTTTCTATAGAAAACGCTGATAAATACTGCAACAGCTGCATGAAAGCGAGTCTTCATCCTGACTTGAAGACAGGCACAATTAAGTGAAGTCTTCCTGATCTCATGGACACAATGCCAAAGAGGACACTGAGTAGCTAATAGAGCCATGTGATGTGTCAATAGCATTGGTTAGGCTGTCTCAGGTCTAGCCTCTCAGTGCCATGGCACAGTGCAAATTCTCAGGTCGGTGTAAGGAGACAGCCCCTGCCCAAGCTCCTGAAGGAGGGAGAGCTCAAACACTCACAGTTCTTCTACGCTCATGGCCAACAATACGAATGAGAAATTAAAGATCATGGCAGGTATATTTACCATTTTGAACTATATACTTCATGGATGAGAAAATCTCCTTACATGGGATTTAGGTTCTTCTCACATGATCCACATGGTCTTCATTCTTTTCATTCTTTCCCACTTCCTTTTTTTTCTTTTCATCATCTAGGAATAGAAAAAATAGAATAGAAATAAAATAGAAAAGATAATAATAATAAGAGAATAAAATAGGATTCTTTCTCAGTCAGTCAGTCATTTACAGCAACAGAAAGAGAAATGCCTTTTGCAGGTTACTTAGAATTGTAGAATAACAGAATAATTTAGATTGAAAAGGACTGTATATCCCTCCCTATATATAGGGAACTCCAGCCTCCTGATTACCCTGATGGGCTTCTGCTCAATTTGCTGCTCTTTGTTAATGTCTGGGGAGTTCCCTCTGATTTAGTATCTTCCACTAGTTTGCAGAGAATGTATTGAATCTCCCCAGCTTGGTTCTTTAAGAAGAGGCAAAACAGTATTGTCTCCAGTATGAAACCCTCAGGAACACTACTTGTGACCAGAGGTTTGTAGAAACCTTACTAGTTTTACTGAGGTGATCATCCCCCAGTTAGTTCCCATTGTTGACGCTATATTGGGCATCACAGATCATCCAAGTTCCTTCTTCAGGGGAAAAAATTGCACTTCCCACAGGAAAATTTCCAAAGTCCCAGTCACCCCCTGGGGACTCCAGTGAGGTGATCATCTGAATCCTCCACACTGTCATTATTACATATTCTTTAATGAAATCTGTAATGAAATCTGTGAAATCTAATAGCAGCATACAAAAAGGATGGGATTTTTGGTATGGGAGAAAGGTGCCTCATTTTGATTCTGGCAGAAAATACTAAAAATAGAATTATATACAGAAGGAAAAAAAATTAGGAAAATGGGATTATATATGTACACAACAGACTTAGAATCCATACAAAATATCTAGCTACTTTTTGTTATACTTCTCCAGTGAAGGGCACATGAAGTTGGCAGTGTTCTTTGCAAACCTTTTGGCCAAAGTGCATCTATTTTTTTCTACCAAAATGATACCTGCAGATTAAGAATTTAAGCAATGACAAACATAGCAATAAAAAATTGTAAATCAATGGATATAGTGGCTTATTGCAGACATAAACCCTGTCTTTGGAGAGACAGAATCAATTCAGTAGACCACTGACCTGTGACAGAATCCTTAGAAAATAAAACCATCCAGAGACGCTTTATTTTACTTTATTCAAAACTTGTTATTTTATATCAAATGAAATCTTGGACTTATGCCATACGCATTCATTCCCTGAACCTTCTCACATCTATACCCGCTGCTTATACCTTTACTGCAGAGAGGAACTCACCACTTCAATGTTTTAAATTAATTTTTCCAGCAGAGGCAATACTACATAACATTCAGACTTGTGTTCCAATGATTTAACAAGGACATGAACAACAATGGCCAGTGGCTGTGTGAGACCTAAGCAGATGAGATTGTCAGAACCAAACGAATGAGATTTGTAGTGGTTTTGGTTTTGTTCTAAATGACTATTTTCTACTGCAGGTAAGAAAATTGCAAGACAGGAAATGTACTTTGGAAAACAATCACTGCTGCAGGCAAGAAAATAGTGCAGTGTGCATGTACTGCAGATTTCTTCCCCAGTCTAAGTTTTAATGTGTTTCCAATCTAAGTTTCATAGTCCTTCAGATGACATGTTAGAAAAAAGAGAGAAAAGGAAAAAAAAGGTTTTAAAAAATGGTGCAACCACAGAGCTAACACCACTAAAATAAACTTCCATGCATATGTTATTTTAAATTCAAATTTAATATTTCATAATATCTAAAACTAAATAGGTTGAAATAGTTAGTAAACATCTAGCTTAAATAACCCAGGAAAAGTTCAGCTAGTACTTTAAAAAATGAGGTGCCATCTATGGGAGGAAAAACAGGAAAGACATGATCATTACTTTTAAATTCCTACCTTTGGAAGTAGTCCCACCATCTAACTAGCACCAACTAACACCAGCTAACATCTGGGTGCCTAAGTTAGAACAGCATTCCTCAGATCTAAATAGCTCTATGGAGATGAACTGACTCTTTGGTGCTGGTGAATATATACCCTTTAGGCTTTAGCTCTGTATCACCTGTTGGAACAGATGATTTTTCTCTCTTTGTGTATAGAGGCTGAAAGCAAGGGAATTTGTTTCTGTGTGGACACTGAATTTCATGTCTAATGTAATGTGAGGTGCTGTGAATACACTTATTTTTATGGATGGGGCTCATTTGACCTATTGCAAACATCTACACATGGCCTGGTCATGTCTACTGGTTGTCCAGTCAGTGAGAGAAATATGGTACAACGTCTCACCCAAAAAGGAGGAGTCTGCAAGTGAACACAGAATTTTTGCCCCAAAAGTTCTCTGTCTCTTCACTGACTAAATCAGGAATTTAAGTTATTTAAATATTATATATGTGTATATATATATATATATATGGTGTGCACAGCTAAACAGCTAAAGCTAAATGAGATTAAGTCCATTTGACATTAAACTCCTCACCTACTCTTATCAAACCTTTGTTAGCTGGTTTACAGATGGGCGCTGATATAACCAGAACCATGATTCCCCAAATGGTTATTTATCGACTGTAATCTTTTCAGTATTGAACAAAGCCTTTGCTAAAAAACATGGGTTAACCTTTTCTACTTCCACTGAAAGAAAAAGATTTAGAAATTACAAATCCATTATCTCTGTGATCTATATATTAACTACATTTTAGATAATTATATGTAATTGGAAAATATTCCAGGGTATTTTCTAAAGTAACTATATGAGAGCTTCATTGATCTGCCCAAATAGAAAGCTAAACAATGATTGAAGTAATCCACAGATTCTGTTAAAGTAAAATTTTCAAATTTGGTCACCTAAATGGAGGCACAACACCCTTATTCAAATCCCTAAATGATTTATTGATGCACTTAGCAAATTCACTTTCCAAAATTTGAATTAAACATGATCCAGCTGCCTAAACACAAGAATGTAGAGACATTTGAGACGTGCTTCCAAGACATGAGCATGACCCCAGCTTGTGTGCCACAAGATCTATGAGAAACCCTCTTGTCCCAGCTGGATACTTGGAAAGCAATCCTACCAGTCCCAGGATGAAGACCTGACCCTGGCCCACAGAGGCAACACAGAACAGAGGAAGATTTTCAGAAAGAACCTGGAAATCATGGTAAGCAACCAAGTCAGAAAAAGTCAGGCTCAGCTATTGGAGTAATGCACTTAATGCTTTAATGTAAGGCACTTTGGAGCTCTGTGTGGTCTCTTACACTAATGGAGATTGCTGGTAACATTTAATATCCCTAGTAAAACATTCAATCTCCGTGGGATTGCAATTATGCATAAAGAGGCTAGAGAATGAACACACACTGCGGGCAACTGAGACCAACTTAAGTTTGTTAGAGGTAACGGAAAAAAAGACTGCAGGTAGAGCAAATGCACTGCATTCTGTTGCCAGGCTTATTTCACTTACCTGTGCTATCTGTCACCGGAGTGTCTTGAGACACTTTACCAAAAGGGAAAATTTCATATGGAAGTAGCATTAACTGCTGTCACTATAATATAGAGCAATAATTATTTCACAGCATGCAATCACATTATGAGTAGTTTAGACTTGGGAATTACAGGGAAAACAATATCTTTGCAGTAACTTGACTGCAGTCACTAGTTGCTGGCTAGTGACGGGTATTATAAATAACCATAGATGATAAAGAGCTGGAGCGTTGGTTAGCCATCCATCAGTAACCACTTTTCATATCATTTGATTTATTCCTGGTGAGGATTTGCACAATGCATTAAAGTCAGTAATCCAATTTACAGGCAAAGTAGAAGGACAATTTCCCTTATTTCTGAGTTTACTCAGGTATTTCATCGTTTCCCATCAAACTACTTCTCCCACTGCCTGTCGTCTTACACCTTCTATCTGGACTATTGTAAGGCCTTTGACGTGGTCCTCCAAAACATCCTTCTCTCTAAATTAGAGAGATATGGATTTGATGAGTGGATTGTTTGGTGGATGAGGAATTGGTTGGATGGCTGCATCCAGAGTTTAGCAGTCAACAGCACAATGTCTAGATGGAGATTGGTGACAAGTGGTGTCCCTCAGGGGTTTATACTGGGACAAGTACTGTTCAATATCTTCCTTGATGACACAGACAATGGAATTGAGTGCACTCTCAGCAAGCTTGCCAATGACACCACGTTGAGTGGTGCGGTTGATGTGCTTGAGGGACAGGATGTCATCCAGAGGGACCTGGACAAGTTTGAGAAGTGGGCCCATGTGTACCTCACGAGGTTCAACAAGCCAAGTGCAGGGCCCTGCACCTGGGTTTGGACAACTCTCAGTATCAATACAGGCTGGGGAGGGGAAAGGACTTAGAGCAGCCCTGCTGAGAAGAACGTGGGGATGCTGGTGGATGAAAAGCTGGACATGAGCAGGCAATGTGCACTCATAGCCTAGAAAACCAACCATATCCTGGGCTGCATCAAAAGAAGCATAGCCAATAGGTCAAGGGAGGTGATTCTGCCCCTCTGCTCCACTCTGGTGAGACCCCACCTGACGTAATGCCTCCACCTCTGAACCCCTCAGCACAGGAAAGGTATGGACTTGTGGATGAAACATCTCTGATTATAATGCAAACCATATAAGATATAAGCCAAGATTTTCACATCACATATTTTCACATTTAGCATATATTTTCACATTTAGGATATTAAATCGCTGTCCAGTTTTTAGCATATTGGGTAATGAAGTTTTTATGGAAGCCTCAGAACTGACATTTGCATTAATTTTCTATTATTTCACTTGATCACCTAGCTTAGGTAAACCTTTAAAAAAAAAATCTCAAAATTAGTTTTTCTTGAACCTGTTAAACCTAAACAGTTGTGTGATATTATTACCTCACCAATATCACTTCTCTTCAGGAAATGAATATTTAATTTTCAGTTTTTCCATTTACACTGTTCCTTTTGGTTTCGTTTGTCATGCATTTCTTGATCCGTTACAACTTTCAACAATGATGCTTCATCTGCTGAACATCACCTAGAAGGATGGATATACCTGACATGATTAAAGATGCTGTAACTTTTCCATTAGCAACATTTAGTAAAATACCCAGACCTTCAGGTTTCAATATCTCCCTTTTTTGGAAGCTTTGCTTTTTGAAGAGATAATAGGGATATTTGAAGAGAGTGCAATGTGTTTTGGACAGACTTGACTCCATGCCCCTACAGTAGTCCTAGTGCAGATGTGACATTTGTGAGTGCAGAGCATGTGTGGTCTAGCCTGTCCTCAGTGTGTCAGACCCCCTAGTCATGAACTGTACATCAGATTTCACCGACAGCAATGAGAGAACCCTAAATACTCACTCTGACTTCAGTCAGTCAAATCATGCCACTGAGTAGCACCCAACCTCATTCTTCCCCTATGGATTCTGGTGTTCAGCCTGTTCCTGTTCTCAAAACATTTCTCAAAGACCTTTCAAAATGCTAAGTGTTAAGTCTTAATATATATGTTGCCATAGTGATATTTCCTTTTATCCCTATGCTAATGACATATAGAAAAATCCAAGGGAGTAAGGTGGTGTAATTTTCTTCTGCAAGGGTCAGGCTGACTTGTCCCTCTCTTGAGATACCCTCCAGACATTTGTTATTATAGTTTCAGTTGTTTACATATGACTTTTACTACCTTATTCTGCTTTGGAAAAGTAGATATTTTGAAGATAGAATGCATGTTTTGGTCAACGACTTTTCAGTACTTAATCTCCCTTAGAACCCCCAGGTGTGCCATTTGAGTCTGATGAATTTTATCACTCTATAAGTTATTATTTATTTTCCTGACATTTCAATATCCAAAAATATTTCCTTTTCCATGCCAGGAAAGAACAAGTTCAAGGCAAGTATTTACCCAGCATCTCCTTCATGAAACTTATACAAAACAAGCTGTTAAGCCTCTCATCAATGTGTATATAGTCCGTCATAGATCCTTTCAGCCCCTGATGATTCAGTGGAATTATTGATCTCTTGCAGACTTCCTGATTTTCATTTGTTTTCACACCATTACCTATTTATTCTTTGAAATCCATCTTGGCCTTCCTAAATTTATTCTTACTTAATAGCTGTTTACTCAGTTTATCTTCCTGTTTATTGGCTTCATTAGGGTCAGATAATAAAGGATTTTCTGTTTGACTCATTTTGCTATTTTAAAGTTGCCATTTAATCATGTCAGAAAACTTCTGGCCTCCCTTCTGTTCCTCCTTTCCATTTTTGTTTTTGCCTTCTAATTCCATTCTGGATTTGATTTGTAGAATTTTTTTTTTTTTCATAACTGACTTTGCCAGTTTCTTTGTTTTTAGCTGTCGGATATTTTGTCTAATTTCACAGGGTTTGGGTTTTTTTAAAAAAAAACTTCCTTGTCAAATTTTGCACTGTATTGCTGCTTTTGGCATTCTTCCTGTGTCCTTGAGTGGAAAGGAATTAGACTGAGTTGGCAGTTAATTTAGAAACTAAGAACTCTGATCCATGCTGCCTATGACAGTGTTCCCTGTAAGTGACTCCCCTCAGCTCCATAGCCTGCCTTTTTGAGGAAGGTTACTACCCATCCCCAGATTTGGAGGATTTAAGAGAATGCCTAAGTTACAGCCACTGCAGTTCACTGTCTAAACCTTCTGTGATTTAAGCCACACCTTTTAGCTACTGGATTATGAACTGGAATGATTTAGTAAGTTTTATCCTTCTGTAGAGATGAGACAGATAGGTAAGAGCTAACATCTTAAATAGATTACTGGAGATTAACTCTCAAAGTCCTCTCAACTGGCACTTCTTGAACTATTTTCTATTTACTGCCTCAGATGGAGACAAAAACCTCAAAGAGGGAGGATGCCCCTTGCAGGTCTGCATATTCCACACACCCTTCTGTCAGCCCACGTTTCAAATAGACTCTCTACCTGCTGCCCCAACAGTTCATAACTCATGTGGACATCATACTCATCAATACTGTGCTGACTCAGTCCATTCATTTCACCGAGCAAGTCTGTCTCTCCCTTTCAAGCCACCATTAGGGTTTGGTGGTAACTAGAAGATACCATTTCCCAAGAGAAATTAAAAAAAAATCAACTCCGACCTCATGGGTGACTTAAGCAATACACTGCTCGCCAAGAACTTTTTAGATAGTCTAAATACGATGACATTGCAGTTTCCATCCACTGAGTTCTTAAAACTATGTTTCTCCTTTCTTGGGCTTGAAAAAGTTAATAGTCTTTCTCCCTTCTGTTTTGAAAAGGGAAAGCATGTAGTGATAGATTCTCCTAATGGTCATTCAGAATGACATGCTTGCTTACAGTAATTTGTGCAAATTGCAAATCCACTTTTCTCCCTGGGAAATGAAATTATTCCCAGTGTTGACATATTTCGCTGGACAGCTGAAATAAATGGACAGTTCATGTTCCTTGGAACCACACTGCAGGCTGTCTGCAAACTTATCTGTTATTACTTACAGGTAGTCAATCAGTTGTGAACCAGTGTCACGTAAGTGAAGGCTTTGGAGTGTTGTAGCTGCCTGTGCTCTTCGAAAACTAATGTGAATTGCTGCAGAGAAAGGTAACCTTAAGCTAATGGAGCAATTCCCTTGTACTCAACCATAGAAGGAGCATATATTTAGCCTCACCTCCATCGCTGCCTATTTGCCTTATGCAGTGATTTTACCAGGTGTGTCCAGAACTGGTTCATTTCAGTATTACTAATTTTCTGACTCATCCACTCCTCCCATTCAGTTTAATCTTATTTTTCAGTCTCACATCATTTATCTCCAAAGGTATGTTTCATTACCATAAGTGGAAAATATTTTAGTTGATTATGTCATATGTAAAACAGAAGACAAAATTTAGTCATGCATAGAACTTTATTATTATAGATGCAACATGTGTATAGAAAGTTGTTAATTTTCAGTCCTTGCTTTCTTATTATTTTTATACAGACTGTGGAAAATTTCCAAATGCAGGTGGTGAATGTAATTTGTCAGGTACTGCAAACAGTAAGTCTTTTTTGTAAAGACCACAGTCCTATTTCACGTGCTTTCATCTGCATACAGCCAATGTATCATGAACTTAGCAGATTCTTACACCCTTTAACATCCCATTTTTTTCTGAACAGAAACAATTAAAAGAAAAAGCTGTGAAATACATGAATTCAATATATTTTCAGTGACATGAACATTATAATTTTTGCATTGCATGTCATTACCTTTTTAGTTTTGAATGACAATCTTTCTGATAGTCAAAAAACCCAGCTTGAAACAATTTTGTTGCGTGCTAATTCTTATAATGAAATATGAATGTGATTATAATTTTATACTTTCCATGAGGAACCACCAATAGTTCTGACTGAATATACTCAGTACATTAGAAAAGCTATTGTAAATTAGGCATAGTATAAATATAATTAAAACATTACCTAAAATCTTTCTATCATTACTTTCAGACTCGTCTCTTTCCTCACACTGCCTACCCTTCCCATATAATTTCATTTCTACCCACATAGCAGGCTATTGATATACTTTGGCTTTTCCTGGATTTCAGTAGCCATTCAGCATTGCCTCCATTCTCAAGACTCTTAACAAAATACCACAGATGCTGTTGGCATTGGCATGGAGACAGACAAGTGATTCCTAGGGAAGAGCATAGACAGAACAATAATGATCCCAAATCATATCTTTGTCTGGGATCAGCTAAAATAAGGATACCTTTTTGTTGTTTTTTTTGGTGTTTTTAGATAAGATGGCAAAGTTAGCATGCTTTGAAAAGTATGTGACAGCTCAGTCATTCTGAACAGTGGATCCAAGGCCATAAGGACATGGAATCTCCATCTGAGGAGATGAGAGCACACCACAGTGTGCTTTTTGTGGCTTCTCTTGTGGCCCACAAAAACCAGTGAGGATGCTGGAAGCAATGGGGAGAGATGGATAGGTTTTATTCCCCCTGTTTTGCTCATCCATAAGCTTATTGCTCAACGCAGGAGCCTCTGGGTGACAGTCCGTGGCCTGTATTATGCAGATATTCAGTGTAGCTCATAGAATGGTCTTTTAAATGAGCAAAGAAGAGACCAGTAGCATTTCTGTTCCATGATACATAGACAGATAAAAAGCATTTTTGCGTATGAATAAGACATATAACCGTCCTTTAAAAATTTCTTACTTCTACACCCTGTGAACTGCTGCTTGCTATATTAAAAATTATATTTACCCTTATCTTACTCAGAGGAACAGAGAGGAAATGGAGATGAGGGAGGCCTTCCTATGTATCTAATCCAATAAAACTTACCCTTTTCACCTGCTGCAGAGCACAGATCCTGCCCTCCTGGTAACCAATACCTATAATTTAGAATAGGAAAACACAGTGCATATCACACCAAGGGCACCATCACAGGCAGGTTCACCATGGTGTACTAAGTAGGATTGTGGAAGAGGATAGGCGATATCAGGAAGATATCACTATGAAAATAATAAAAAGAATAAAAATTAATTGAAAAAAAAAATTACCCAGGGAAAGGTATTCCACTTCTGCTGGTATTCCACTTGTGTGAGGATTTTTGATAAGTGATGGGATCCGTGTCATGCACAGATTGCTGTAAGAATTAAATTTTATTTAAAAATGAAAAAAAAAATCCCCATAACAAAAAATAACTCTTGCATTTACAAATATACTAGTTTTTCATGGTCTATTTATTTAACCTTTGGAAAATTTGCATTCTTGTTTAAAAATGTATTGAAAAAGAGAAATAGTGCAGATATTATAGCAACATAAATCAAAATAAGAAAATAAGAAAACATTAAATCCCTGTATATCTAAGAGGTCCGGGACAATTGCAGTTTTTCTTTCCAAGCCTTCAGTAATAAACTCAATAATGATGTCTAATTTCCATAAGGATAATATTTCACTTACCATTTGACAGGACTGTTTTAATATTGCTTACAAACTCCATGTGTTTTCCTGTAACTGCACATGCCCTTGCAGAATGCCTTTTCCATAGTAATTTTTTAACATTTAAGCAAAGAAATAGAGGATAGTGACCCAAAGTCAAAGGAAGAAGATATGCATCAGCCAGTCTTTGACTTGGTCAAACCAGCGTGCGCTCCCCACAGGAGCAGTCACTTACACATGCCCATCAACTCTCATCAATGCTCTCTTGTAGCTGTCAGAGCCAGTCCATGTGTGCTGAAATTTAGACATATGCAACTGTGGATGGCCAGTACTGCTCCAGATGTGGAAATGATCACTAATGTCACATAATTTCAGACGCTTGTGTTAGCACTTGTGCTTTGATGCAATTTGTCAGAAAGATTGTAAAGCAGTGAAGAAAACTGATGGAGAATTTCTGTGTAACTCTTACCCTGCCATCCTAGTGCCTGTACCTACTACTACCTGTACCTAGAGCTGCTGGAATGAAATAAAATTGACATATAAACTCCAGGTATTTTGCAGAACTAGTAATGGGAAGTTGTTTCTCACTGCCAGTATTTCTTAGTTAATGAACTTTTCATCTGTCTTCCTTCTTTCCTGCCTGCATTCTTTCTTTCTTTCCTTCCTGCCTTCCTTTATTCCTTCCCTGCCTTCCTTCCATCCATCATTCATCCATCACTGTGTATTCCTGAAGAACACCCAGTAAATATCAAGTACCACAAAATTTATGAGGAGGTTGCTGATATATCAGTAATGAGAACATCTTGTAGTCCAAGAAGAAAACAGAGAGGACTTTTAAGCATGAAATTGTAGCAGGGCTGCACACTAACTTGCTGCTCATAAATCATGTCTCTGAGCACATTACGCCACATAATGGGAGATGAATTGGGTTGAATTGGGACTACAACCACTCTAGCTCTCCCCTTGGTATTCCCACTCCTGGGAATATTGTAAACACTAAAACTTTTCGTATTGAATTCAAAGATTCCTTTGCCAGGTTGTCCAGCGATGAAAATTCTGTTAACTTGAACTTGGATCAAGGAGGGGTATAGTTTTGGTTGGAAGTCTGGAGAAAAATATTCAAGTTCAACTGAGTCCTTCCAACTCCAAATTAAAAGTGAGATGCTAAGAGTAACTAACAGAGCTTTAAGAAGACATACTGAATTCAAAGTGCTATTTCCCATTCTTTCATTTTGTTCTGGAAGTGTCATAGCTCTATGTAATTTATTAGAAAATTAGAATTTATTAGAAAACAGTAATTAGGATGGGGAAACCAAGGCACAACAAGTTACCCAACTAGCCCAAGGCCATGTGGCACTGGGTGAAAGAATAAAGCAAAAAAAAAACCAAACAAAAAAGAAGCCCACACCTCACATCCCCATCCCCTGCTGTAACCACTAGAAAATGATCCCGTGCCCTAAATTTCCTCTCATATGTCTGCACTCTACAGAGAAGGACTTTTAAACTTTAATTCTCCTCCAGCTATTTTCCAAAACACTTTTTTAAATTATATTGGGTTTTTTAATGCTTATCAGCCTCTGGGTCTATTTGAAATTATTTTGTGCCATCTGAGAAGTCATATTTGCATAGGAGGATTTGATAGCAGGAGGGAACATTCCTTCAGAACAAAAGAGGTGCTCAACACGCTGGTGTGTCCTTTGCTGCGATTGGTACAACGGTGCTGTGTAGAAGCTTATTTGTAATGCAACCTTTCTTATTAGCAACTGACCTTTCTTCCTGATCAGACCCTGTGCTTTTTAGCTTTTATATGAAGTGTGGAAAAGAAAAAAAAAATAAAATCCTCAAATGTCTTTTCAAGCAGAGAATCAGAAACTAGCAAAGGACTCTGCGATGATGAGGAATATCAGCAAAGAAAGCTGGCATACTACAAAGTAGATTTCAAGAGAAAATCCAGAGTGGGAAGAGTATCAAAATGGTAAAGTGATACACACACACACAAAGAAGGTTTATCAAGAAAAATTAAAGTTTGGAAAACAGAATAGAGATAAGAGCGAGCCTCAGTTAAGAAAATGACGTGCAGAACACCAGGTATAGAAAATGACTGAATTAAATTCAGATTTTACAATAAAGGGCATTTTTCTTGGCCATAAACCTGCTTGTGTATTATTGCAAGATTACTCAGTGCAGGTGCTATTCCTTATCGTGCATCTCACCTGTGTCTTTGAAAGTCTGCTCCAGCAGGAACCGGATGCTGAGACTGAAGAGTTGAGTGAAATATTCCACTCTTTTCAGTCAAGAAATCTGCCTTATAGCCTGGACCAGGCCCACGCTCGTCTTAATCAAGATTCATTGGAGTTCAGCATTCTGTCCTTTGGGGAAAAAATAAACCCTCAACAACAACAACCAATCAAACAGTTCAAGAAGCTTGGCATAGCAGTAGAGGTGTGATACAGCAATACTTTATAGTGCAGCATCTTTGCAGTGATTTGTGTGAATAAAGTCTAATCTAGCAGACTGCCTCACAACCTGCCAGCTGCCCTGCTTGTGAAACATAAGATTTACCACAATGTCAGAAATAACATTTGTCAACTCATTTATCCATTCATGGACTAGGGCCAGTGCCAAATACTTCAGAATAAGACGAAGTATTTCTCACAGGAGACAGCTATATGATAATCTGCCTGAGTAATGCTCTTATCCTAAATCTTAATAGCTACTGTTTGTCTTGAGCTTTGTATCATGAGGATTCATCTGCCTTTCTTCATCTTAGCTGTATTCTTTACCTTAGCTATTCTGTGTCTTACTATTTATAAGTATATACACTCCCTTCTTACATCTGGCTACATTCTTGGTCTTGAACCCTTCCAGTGGAAATGTATAGCATGTTGAAATGGTGTCTTGTGGGGGGAAAAAAGAGGAAAATTACTGTATTGCCTTTTGCCCCACAACCTTTAACAGGAGACATTTGAGATTCATCCGCTAAGTTCCAAAATGTCACCTTTTCTCACAATGTAAAAGATGTTTCTGTGGTTTGCTGTTATGTGGGGTGTCCTGTGCCCATGACTGTCCCCTGACAAAGGGGAGTGGGAGCATGACTCCATGCTGTTTCTATCCTAAACAGCTATATTTCTTAAAGACTACTGAAATTTAGGGTACCAGCTAAACTTTGTAGCTTAGCAACACCATTCATGTAAAGACCAGAGGCTCCAAGCCAAATCTAGCTTTCTATGCAAACAGAAGAGACAGCTTGCTTTAAACAGGGTTTATTATCTAACTGGTAAAGATGGAAGCAGAGCTGGAAAAGGTAACACAGCAGATAAACGTTACGATCTGAGAGAAGTTTGGCAAAACACCTTGTTTGCATCACAGATGACCTTTTATTTTATCATTTGGCTGTCATTTCTAACGTTTTAGGGCAGGGTTTTGTTGGATCAGGAATAAGTGGACAAAAAAATAAAAATGTGAATGTGGATGTTAAAGACTGAGTGAAGGAAAAGGGTATGGGGTGAGCAGTTTAATATTACTGTTAAGTGGGAAGGAAGTCAGATGGCAGACAGAAAGCAATGCCCACAGCTGAGGTTAGTGTGGCACTGGTGAGATGCTGGAGTCATTCAGTCTCCTGTTGCTGCTGGCTTATCCCATTGACCTCTAGCTTCCCCAGCTTACTAGTCTGGGACAGAAAGAGTTCATATTCTTCCCCACAAATATTTGTTTTTCTCATGTTGGAAGCAGGTAGAGGTATATTCAAGTAGCAGGGTGAGAAAATAACACTGGCTGGATCATGATTCCTCTTTCCCTCTGAAGTCAAATTACTTTTCTGTGCCAGCTCTGCTGTGAATGTGATGCTACAGGAGGTACTTTTATCAGTGTAAACTTTACACCTTGTCCCTAAAGACCATAATGACCCATTAATTTTAACATTAATCTCTCTCCAACAATGTGAACAAAATATTTGCATGATGGAGGTTTTTTTTAGTCTCCTCACTATGGATTTCTGCCACAAACTCTGACTTTCTCTGCAAGGACAGCTGATCTCCGATTCTTTCGTCTAAATGACTACAGGCTCATAGAAGAAAATACTGTTTTTTATTTCCCCTAAGGAAAAGATAAAGGTTGATCCATGTGTTTAGTATTACCAATTACAAGTAATTTTTTTTAATGAAGAAAATAGGCTTAATTGTCTTCCATACCACATTAGTGCAATTCCTTAATTTGGTGGTTTCATGCAAGTGTAACAGAGCTGAAAATAAGACCCAGTATATTTAACTTGGTGTAACAGTGCACATGGGAATTATTTAAGCATAGACTGATGATATGACTAATGTTCCATCCTGACAGGCTGCTCTGGTGCCTCACTCAACTTTGCTTCCAGTCTTAGAGCTTGTGAAGCACAACAGTATTGAAGAGTTCTCAAAAAATATGCTAAATCTCTGGGGCAGATCCTTCAACTTCCTGTACCTCTGTTTTCCTTCTGGCCCTTCACAACATCAACAGTCAATTTTTTTGTTTGCTAGTTTTGACTGTAAAAATTAAAATATTTTCATTTGGAAAGACTTCCAGGGTATTTCACAGGCAGTATAGCTTTGATATATGCACATCTCCTTTCTGTACACTGGCAGGCTATTTTGTTTCTTGACTGATGGATCATATGGTCCTTATCAGAAAAAAACCCAGCATGTTCTGGGTGTTCTCAGCGTCAGTGAATCATGGGAGATGTATTTTGGCAGAGAAAGGAGGAATGATGCAACTGGATCAGAGTTATCATGAGGTACTCCAGCAAAATTTTTAAATACAGAATTTTGAGTTATTGCATCTTTGGGAAATATTTGTCCTTCAATGTTAACATTGCATTGGAAAATAGATACCATCTCCCTCCAAAAGAAAGGTTTACAGAAAATCCAATTTTTCATCAGCCCTTCTGAAGAAAGAGCTTAAACATAACACTTTGAGCCAGCACTCCTTGCTATGCCTTTTCACAATAACTAGACATCCAGCCTCAGCCACTGCTCTATAAATAACCACGCAGCCCTGATAGTAAAGATCGGCCCAGAGAATGCAATGCAGGAGACAGCCAGGCTTACTGCTGATTCTCTGTGGATGGAGGGATCCAGCTGCCTTGTCTGTATGTAAGCTCCAATTTTGAGACAGTGAATTTGCAAATTCAGTTGTATTTAAGACTCTAAATGTGTATAAGCTACAGAAAAGGCTGGGACTTTAAGCCTCATTTCCTCATAGCCAGGTTGGTGCATTACTTTTTCAGAAGTCAGAAGGAGCTAGGCTGTTATGTAAAACATTTTGAGTGTTTGTTTTGTATACCTAATACCTAATCATTTTAGAAACCTAAAGAGTCTGTCTATCCAGATAAATGACATTCTTTAAAGCTAGGGGGAAAAATACAGACACAGAAATGATCAGGACACCCTCTGATAACCTCTGCCTCCCACAGCTAGTCAGGTCAGGGCACAAATCCCGTGCTCATTCAGTATCCATCACATTTTCCTCATACCACCCTATTGTGTCTGTGGTTCATTCTTGTTTCTCGGCACTTTTTGCCCTTCCTACAAATCATGCTAATTTACCAAAATAATAAAATAAAATCTTCTTTAGACAATATGCAGGAGGCCTTGCCTGCTCACACAGGGACTATTTCTGCTATTCAAGGGAATAGGAGAGTTCAGAACACACATCTCTGAGTTCATCACTCATATTAATCTGCAATAATAAAAAATAAAAGTAAAATGTATTCTTTCATCAGTCATTTAAATGTCATGATCTATTGCTTTAATAAAGAAAAGAAGAAACCAAAAGGCTGTATATCTGGAGCAGTGTCAAAATGAAAGCTTTCTTCTTCTCTTTGAAATGAAAGGTGTTTTTTTCTTTTTTTCAATGAACAGCCACTGCGCTTCTGTGTCATGCTGTCATTTGTATGAATGACTCTGAACTTAGGAAACTGAAATGTCTGTAAGTTGAGTATCAGCTGCTATGACGAGACTAATGATTTCATTAACAGTACAAGCTCTGCAAGGTCATGCCTGTGGCTCTGAAATCATGGAAAAGTTTCCAAGAAAGATGAATGTTACAAGTATAGGGCTGAAGCCACAGGCAGCCAGTGCACATACTGAAGCAAGTCGGTATTCTGGTTGGATGGGACTATATCTAATTCCAGTGCCCTTCACCTGCCCTGACATGAGGTTCAGTGTATGGATGAGAGGACAGGTACCTCTCCCAGGAAAACGTTTGTCTAGGTAGTGTTGGTCAAATGGTGAGATGCCAGTAGGAGGAATCCAGATGTAAGCAATTTTTCTCCTTAATTTTGTCTTTCAAATAAAACTTCTTATTACTCAGTACTTGGTTTCCTTTGTTAAGCTTTCTGCTTGGTGAGCTTAATGGGGTGGGTTGTTAAAAAGATCTCACTGTTGGGTTTTTTTCACTGAATGGAAGTTTTGTTTTCTCTGCACCATTACCTTGTCACTTCTCAACTCTGTCAGGTGTACTCCTGGGCAGAGCTGTTTTGCTAAGCCAGTCATTCAAAAAAAAACAAACCATAAACTGAATAAAAATTTGGTGTTTTTTTTTTTTTTTTTTTTTTTTTTTTTTTTTTTTTCTTTAATACTGATTTTGGGATATACTAGTACATTGAGGGAGTTATGTTACTGTGTGCAGTCAATTTGTGGTTCTAATTTTTTTCTTTGCGATTTTAGAGGCACTCATCAAATATTACATAGCCTGAAATAAAAGCCAAAGGTGCACTTAGTATAATGCTAAAAGGTATGAGTGGGGTAATCCTTTTTATTTCAGTCACAGTGCTTCATCTAGCTGTCTCTTCACCGAGTCCAGTAAACTGTATCTGCTAAAAATATTTCTCTCAAAAAGACATCGAAACATGATTTGAAGATAGCAAAACATGATATCATATCTGTACTACAATGAGGAAGAACTGGTGGTGAAGAAAGATAAAGGTAACCTTCACAAGCATCTGTGCTGGCTTATTTGTTATGTATTACATGACCAACATGAAAATATAGCTGAGAATAGAAAGAGGATTGCTTTTATTATTTGGAATCTGGTAACCTCTAACTCCCTCTGTTGTGTGAGTTGGAGGCTCTGAGAGAATAACTGAGCCAGTAAAAAGCAAGGAGTTGTAAATATACTTTCCCTGGATGGTGAGCACACAGAAGGTTGAGACAGGCTCTGTTTGCATGTGGTTACCCACCACGAAGTTGGCAGGATCTATATGCAATACCCGTTCATCCAAACTGAGATCCTTCTCAACAGGAAGAAAAGCTTCACTCTGTTGCACTGCAAGTATCGTGGGTTCTTGGAGGGTGATCTGCTGCAGCTGACACCAGTCTGGTTAAGTTCATGGCAGCAATGTCTTCCACAGCTCCTTCTCAGCTCACACCATGCCAAGGAGCCTGTATGCACCGAGATCAATGGAGTCGCAGTACCACCCTGAATACTTGGCAGTTCTTCCTGACACTGACCTGTTGTCTGGGCTTGTTCTGGTTCAGAGGCAACCTCACACCTCATTAGACCCTCTCCAGGTATTGTCTCTGCAGCTGTGGCATGCAGGTAGAGGTAGAGTCCTTAATGCCAGAATTAAATCTGACTCCAGCTTCCTTACTATTCTTGCATTTGCAAGTTGTTTTCTGCACAATAATTGCAAGATGAAAAGGGAGCAGATGGCAACAGGATGGCTCAGAGAAATCCCAGTGGAAATGCCTGCACCTTCTCACCAGCTGCAGTTCATTTACTTACCCATAGGAAGTGTGTGGCTACTAGTGAAGGAATCCCTAGCTATTCTTTTCTGGGAAATCTTCATTGCTGTTGTCTGTAACTTGAAACTATACATATGCAGGGTTCAAGAAATAAAGCTTGTATTTTCTTGATTTAATTCACTGTTTTCCTCCACAGTCCCTTTTGCCTGGACCTGCAGGTCCTGGCATCCCAGCTTCTTGGAATTCCACCTACAGAAATTGTGAGACTTCTAGTGGCACCTTTGTCATTTCATAGGCAAGTCTACCTTTTGTTGACTTCACAACGCTGTCAACCATTTTCTGTCCAGGATTTTATTATATCAAGAGGAACTCAGTAATTACGTACCATCACAGTTACAGCAAATCCATGATAAATGCTGAATTCTTGGAAAGTGCAAGCATCTTATGGAGATTCAGCACAAAAACTTAGCATTTTGGGACCTGCCTGGCAAAGCAGCATTGCTGTCTGGAACCTCATTCAGTTTTATTAATGCTGCCATACTCGTCAAGGATGATAAAGCACATAGGATCTGGCTGAGTGACCAGAAGTATGTAAGAGATGACAAGTAGTTGAAAAAAAAATATAAAGAAGCATGTGTCATCCATCCTGATCATGTCGCTGTGGTTCTCACTGGTGATAAATCATCTAATCTTTTTTGGTGGTCATCTTTTCCATGAAGATATAGATGATATTCCCTTCTTGTAAGAAACAAACTGCCCTCAGAAAAAGTGTTGGGATGTTCCACTTCAACATCCTTTTTTCCATTTTGGATGCACTCACTGTAGTGACAGTACCTGCAGCACCACAGTGCCCATTAACAACCTTGTCTTTCTTGCAGACTCTCTTTGCAGTAACAATCGTAGATATGGTCTGTTTCTAGTGCTTTTGGTGTTTACAACATAACACAGATGGTTTATACATATGCTGTTAAAAGTGTCCACTCTGGACAATAATCCCTGGTACCAGGTCAAGTACTACAGAGCAGTTGCAGTTCACAGCTTGGGCATGGTCCCTCTGCAGTGAACTTGCCATATCTTCACTCCATTATTCTTGGGATAGCTCCGTAGGTCCCCATGGTCCTAAGACACAGTTTTCACTTGTTATGTATTTTTTCAGTTCAAAGTATCAAAAATAATGCAGTAACTGTGCTGTATCCTGCAAGAATGATGTATCAAAAATAAAAAAAACCCCACCCTAATCTCTTTTTTCTGCCCTAGATTGTGACATGAGAATGTATAGTGATGCTAGAGGGTGGAAAACACTGCTGGGACAGTGTTAGAAGACTGTATGTTCAGCGATGCCAATCCCAGTCTCATCCTTACTGCCCATTACAAGAGGTTTCTTTGCAAAAGAACTCCAAACCACACAAGCATGCTTTGTTTCAGAGGAATTTTGTTGATTGACTCTAAAGGAGAGCCTACCATCAGTAATTAAGTGTTGATGCTCAAGGAAACAGGGTTTGGGATTGAGCTGGGTAGCTGATTTGACAGTGTACTTCAAAATCCCTGTCATAGTAGACCCTCTCATTGAGCACATTGCCAGTGGAGAATCTGCATAGCAACTTCCCTCTTGCCTAAGGTCAAGTATTTGCTTTCTTGTCTGGCTTGGATGTCAGTGGGAATAAATGGAACTGGAGAGACAAGAAAGCATCCATTGCACTGGCCTGCAGCTTGGGCAGGTGAGATTTTCCCAAGCCATGGCCTTACTGTCACATCAAAACCAAAGTTTGAATGAAAAGTCTAACAGAAATGGAGAAAAATCCCATAAAGCATGGTCTTATGCCACATAAACTGCAAGGTGTAGGGCCGCCAAGGTTCAAAAAATCTCATCTAAAATCCCTTTCTGAAGAAAATCTTAAGTGTGGACTTCCAAATCTGTATTTTAAGCAATGTTAATGATATCCTAGGACAGGGACTATTAGGGAAAATGAGCAGAGATTAAGAAAGCAGTGGTGTAGATGGACACTATAATAGATACAAACAAGCAGAACAGTCATGCCCTGGCTCAGTGCTTACACCTTGTGTCATGAGTGTTATGATTCTGTGATTCTATGCCCTGCAATGAGTAGCCCTATGGAGAGTTTTAGCGTATCACCCAACTATAACCAAAGCATGCAGCATCCCCTTTAGGAGTTTTAAACCATTGACTAATCAACTTCATTTTAAAACAATACGTGCCAAATTTCCAATTTCAATTTCTGTGGCTGAAGCTTGTAGCCATTAATTCTTGTTATGCTGTTCTCCACTAGATGAAAGAGCTCTATTTTCTCCTCATTAAAGCAAACATTTTGTAATCAATTCATCTCTCAGTCATCTTTTGATAATCAGAACAGATTAATTTCTTCAGGTCTCCCACAGGAAAGCATGTACTCCAGCCCTCTAATTATTTTTGTAACAAATTTTTGTCTCTGTTCCAGTTTTCCTCAGTCTAGCGACCACATCTACGTACAGTGATCCCATCTTACTTTTTTCCAACACACCAATAACAAATAAATAAATAAAGGGTCTTTCTATTCCTCCTCCATCACTAGTTGGTTCAAAATCGTACTAAAATATATTATCTATAGCATCCAATTTGATGTTCCTGCTGAGTGATTTCTGCATTGCAGTGCCTAAATAATTGTCAAAATCAGTGAATTTTCAGGATATTGTTCTACCCTCCTATGCTCTGGCTTTCATTCCTCTTCCTTGGTCGGAATTTGAATGTAGTGAGACTTGTCTGTTTGGACGGGTGCAGGTAAGCCAGGAATATAAATTGCTCCACATGATGTCGTTATATATCGGTCAGGCAAGCTTTGGGGTACTTGCAAACTGTACAATCATTTGAAAAGAGACAGTTAACAACAATAAGAAGGATTATGCAGGAATGATTGGAAAGGGCAAGGAAACATATCTTTCTCCCTTTCCACATCATTAGAGTGTGTTCATCTGTGCGTGACTGAGAGCTGTGAAAGGCTGAAGCATAGTGGTCACCTCAGGTTTCTTCACAGTTGCCCCCACATTAGTAACAACCTCCCTTCAGGAAATGTTCTTCTGCCTCTTTCCCCCTCTTCAGACTTTTAACAAAAATTCTTGCAAAAGTCCATTTATTAACAAGGAAATAAGGTACAGTGATGGTCACAGTCACTAAATCAATGGGGTTCACAGGAAAAGTTAAAAAAAATCCATGGACGAAATGAACAATAGGAAAAGAAAATCTTTGACAGATGCAAGTCTTGTAATGACAGAAAAATCTATTCATTAGAAAGGTTATAAGGCACTACTGGGACACATTTTTATAAGAATATGTGAGTAAAAACAATGGTTTGCTTTAATTCTATGCAAAATCCCAAACCAAATAAATAAACAAAATGCAAAGGTCATTTATTTAATTTTCATGTTCTTAAAAGTCCTGGAGTTTGATACCTTCTTCTTGTACTGTCACAAATACATTGCAATGACATTTTGGTTTTACTGCAGTGCAGCATGAATTCTCCTGTCTACATGTGTTCAGCAACAAATACAAAATAGGCCTGACCCGCAGCAAAAATACTCTCCCAACAGCATTTGACTTCTGTATTTACAGCAGAATTTCATTCAAAGCAAGTAAGCTCACAAGACTGAATCTAATTTTCTCACATCACTTGGAGATCATAATGCTCCACTGCCCCCATTTTGAAGAAAACAAATTTGAAAGATTTTCTAGAACAGATCAACCCACATATTTAAATAGTACAATGGAATAGTTAAGCCATTTCAGCTGCACATGAGTATGCAATAAGATTTATAGACAGAGGGTGTGCTGACACAAGTGCATTCACAAATACAAATTGTTTTCTATGTAGACCAAAGTTTGCTTACATAGACTTATGGCAGATCTTAAATGTTTCTCCAGGGCTCTTTGCTTTCAAGAGAGAGGAAAGAAATCGAGAAATGAAATCTCTTTAGCACTCCTGTTTCCTCTCTGCATGCACCTCCAAGTCTTTTTTTTGCTTTATGCCAGTAGTTAGTTGTGTCACTGACATCAGCTCTAGCTGGTCCCAGAGTACCAAAAGCAGAATAATTCTGCCTATAAGACCTCCTGCCCTCGCTAGGCTGAAGCTGGCAGTGCAAACCCCCAAATTAACCTTGGCTATGTAATATCCTTAGGCAGTCTGTCTGTGACGACACTGCCATGATGACGTGGAAGTTACTGATATAACATGAAAAGCTGACACAAAGAAGGCCTGTGGGATTACAAGTTTGGGTTTTTTTCTCCACCTGTACTAGCTGGCATAATAAAAGATACCATGCCTTCCTGAAAACCTTAACTCTGTTATATCTACCTTCAGATGAAAGAACTCCACGATCAATAATTACTCTCTAGGGAATTTGCTCCATCATTTGAACCCCTCTGATTGTTGCCAGGTTTTCATCTGTGTTTCATAAGAGAGAATTGGTCTTTTTTACACTCATTCCACGAAAGCTATAGGATGCTTTTGAAAGGTGTAGCTGACTGAAGGTTATAATAATATTGGTCTAAATGTTCCTTACAAAACATGCTTTGTGTGGACCAGAGAACTTGTGCAGCTTTTTATCACCAGGCTAACAATCTCCCTGAAAGTATGGTCTAATTAGGTTTAATGGTGTCCGTTAGTGTCTGTCTTTTTAATTTTCCGTGAAGTTTTCTACTCATAGTAAATGTTTTGCTGTTACTATAAATCAAAAGTTGGATTTTGTTTGTTTCATCTAGGAGACACAGAAAGGAAATAAAAAGAAACAGAAGAAATATTAATTCTTATTTCTGATTACTATTTCCTGTTTTGTTTGTTACATTTGTGAAAAAAATCAAGCTATTGACTTGCAGTTTTGAATCAGAACAAGAAGAGGAAGGTTTGTTCTCTGGTCAGAGCTTGCAATAGAGCTAAAAATCAGTTTCATCTTACATCCTTGGCTTTGCTGCATACTTGTTGTGTGACCCTGGAAAACTGCTGTAGGAGGCGAGAGGTGGGTGGGTAATGACAAACTTGACTTGCATCAATATCAGAGATGCTGACCTCCATCTTCCTGGAGCATTGTGCCACAGGGGAACTCAGCTGAGGTCCTTAACTTCTGCAGAGCTTATTGGGTGAATTATTATGGTCTTGTAAAGGAGGCACCAAAAAAAAAAAATAGTCTATAGCTAAAGAAAACTGTTCATTGGTGAAATCATAAGATGATATTGGGCATTCCTACCTAGTTCTATTAGGAAATACTGCTCACTTTCTGTGTAAATGAAACATGGGATGGTTTTTGTGGTGCTTCATCAGTCAGACGATGTTCAAGGCACAAGCTGTCCAGAAATCACATCACCCTTCAGCAAGTAACAATTAACACTGCAGAATAAATACCCATAGGTAAAATTGCATACCTACAGCTTTCAGGTGCTGCAAGGTCCTTGAAACACTCAGAAGTGGCTAGTGAGACAATGTATCATGAGTACTACTTCCTCCAGTGCTACTAATGATGATTCTAGACTGAGCTCTCACCACTACTCATATTATTAGTGGTTGCTCAGAAATCTCTTGCTGATCCCAGTTTGCTCATCTGTCTACTTTTCTAAGTACAGTAGCATACTGTTTGAACATGACATCAGCAGAAGGTTGGAGAGCTGATTCAAGATCATTCTGATTTTTTACTTGGGCGATAGTGATTGCACCAATTGCAATCCTTCAATTTCATGATATGTGTCAACCTTGTATCAACAAATGTAAAAAATGAATAATACTTGTCATAGAAAAGTATTCATGTCTGGAAGTGCACAAGAGTTACTGGATTACCCCTGACATTTCAAAAGGTGATTGTTTTCTGTTAGTGACAGAACATGTCCTGCTGCACAGAAGAGAGCATTGTGCCCTTCCTTTTCTTCATCCAGAAAGTCTATTTATATTTAGTTCACTCATACTGAAATTTGGTTAAGGTTTGAAGGGAATTATTTTAGCGCATTTTGTCATCCTTCATTTTTCTTCATAAACGTTGTGGAATTTGATCCAAATAAGAGAGCACTTGCAACAAGTGCTAATTCCCAGGGAGTCTGAAAGAAGGATTAACAACCAGGTAGAAACAAAAGTTCAACAGAAGTCATCTAGCTGTCTCTTCTGAGATGCTTATGTGCATGACTATTTCCTGCTTAGTGCCTACCTTCATGATTAGTCTTCTCATTCAGCAGAGAGGAAAAAGCATAAAAGAGAATTCCCGCAAGAAGAGAGTAGGGACATGTCTCACCTTCTGTAATTTTTGAGTGTCATTGCCAATAGTGAGAGATTTCTTATAAAACAGCAATAGCTTTTCTGCAAAGTTGAAAAGAAAAAAAAAAGCCAGTAAAAAGCACAGGCAGAGTCTTAATATTTTGATGAGTTTAGATACCTTTCTCTCCATATGAATAATGAATCAAAACACAAGCAAGAGGTAGGGATTTTGGCAAGCCCCTTTAGTGACAACAGCAGCAGCTGCCTCACGAGACTGTAGCCAAGTCAATGGAGCACAACTTTTCCTAATGGACTGTGCTTGTGAAAGGAAAGTTTCTTCAGAGCACAACAACAAAAAAAAAAAAAGGCAGAAAGGCTTGAAAATTAATCGAGTGCACTGTAAAAACAGAGGGTGAGATCCAAGCTTTAAAACATCCATGCATCAAGGGAAAAACAATCTGGGGAATCTGCTCATCTGGGCTGAAATCCTCCCCCTTTTCTCCTGCAGAGCCTCATCAGTAACTGGATTGATTAGAACCTTTACCTGCTGGTTACAGCCTGTGCTGGCGCAGGAACACTGGCCACCTACAGTAGTGAGTCCCATCCATGGCAATCACAGAAAAATACAGAACAGATGCTTTGCATAAAACAGCCTCAAGATTCAACGTGTTCAGTCATGGAGCCTAAAAGTCACACAAATACTACCCATCCCATCAAAGCAAATATAAGACTTGGAAGAAATGAAAAGAAGGCCTAGAGCCTTCAAAATGTTAAAAGGTGAAGGAGAGAGCTGTCAGCGGACATGACTACATTTACACAGGTGTGACTGCAGAAAGCATTCTTTTCTCCATCTTTCCATGTCACTACCTGGCATAATTTCTTTTACCTCCTACGGTCATCTCCCTCTTTCAGATCATAAAAGCATAAGAACAGACCCATTAGTCATCATTCTTGCACCATGAAACTCTTTCCATCTGAGGGGATTTCCTGAGGTTGACGTGGTTTTCCAGTTAGGAATACCTTACACATGTCTCTTTAAGCCTTCTCCAGTCTCTCACCTTTGGGAAGGAGTTCCACAAATCTGTTACTGGTATACCTGAAGAACTTCCCTTTGTTTATGTTGAACCTAAGTCCTTTTAATTTCAATTGAAATGAAATCAAATTCAGTTCACCCCTCTCCACATGTTTGTTGACCCATTCAAAAATTGCTTAGGTACACCTAAGTTCTGCTACTCTCATTTTCTAATGCAAGCTTCCACTGATCAGCTTTCAAAAGTCGATGGTGGACTTCGAACCCAAAAAAACCTTTTATGCAATTCCACCTTTTATACAGTGGAATTTAGTACTTATATAGACTTATATTTCCCACTTTCAACCCAGACAGTTCAGTTTAACAAGTTAGCTGAGCCTCAAAGTAGTCAGCTATGGAAAAGGTGCAGTAGAGCATTAGTTGAACACTTTTATTCCATTTTCCATCCACATGCACAACAGGGTGCAGAAAGGCAGTGATTTTGAAGGCGCATGCATGCTGGTTTGTACTCATTGACTGCACATTTTTTCTTTCAGCCACTGGCTGCGTGTCAGAGGGCTTCCATGCTTCTCATACCAGAACTCCACTGTATTTTTGAGTCCCCACAGGTAGATGAAATGAAACTGCTCTTGGACTATGACCTGGAGGGAAGAAGAGACATGGGGAAGCTGAGCTTGTTAACCTTGTCTTGGCCATAACTAATGCTGTCAGGGCTGAGATGAGAAGCAGGTGATAACTGCTGCCACGAGTTCACTCACCACAGACACAGGTGCAAGTGCAACAGCAGAAGCTTTCAGGCTGGCTGTACCAGGAGGAGACGTGTGGTGCTTGAGTAACACAGTTCCTTACATGGGTATTGGAGCAGGGGCTGCAAACAACCTTTCCCAAAGATACTTCTCTCTACATGATGTGCTGCCCTTGTCGTCCGTTTGCTTACTCTGAAGCCAGACTCTCTGTATATATTTTGTTCTGGAGGAGGGTCACATTGGAGAAGATTCCTCTTTTTGATACTGTTAAGCAGCCCAAATATTTAGGTAATAGGCTGAATTAATATGCAGTAACATGATGGAAAAATGCTTATTGAATTGCTGCATGAAAAGTTTCTGTTGCAGCCAGTGAGAAAAGCATCAGAATGACAGTCAGTGCTTACAACTTTGTAGTTACCTGATCTGATACAGAGCAACTTGAAGACCATTTTATCTGATACACAACAGTATGAAGAAAGATCATTTTATTCTAAATTATTTGCTTCTCAAACCCAAGTGAAAAGACCTGTCCAGTTTGGAAAGGAGGGTGAAATTTTCACCCAGTATCTCCGAATTCCTTAAAGCCATCAAAACATTGCTTAATTTAGACTGATGCTATCTTTCACAGTATGGAACTCTGAAGGCATTGTTAAGGAATCTTAAAAATTAAAAACATATTAAAAAGAAAATCAGCAGACCTCAGGCCATGATCTGGCATCCATGGGATTTCATAGCAAACCCCCAGGTCTGTTATCCATGATGAAAGATGATTAATTTTTCTACCAACAGCACCATCTTTCTCATTAGATTTACAGTGAAAAGTGGCTTTTGGGGAATCCTCTAAAAAAGCCCTGCTACATTTCAAGGTTAGAAGTGGGTGACTGCTAAAAAAACCTGACCATTAGGATAGTTGCACACTGTGCAACATTTATCTATGATGAACTGTAATTATATAAAGGATTACTCAGATGTCAGCCACAACCAGGGGACGTTGCAGGCATAAGTCTGCCTTCATACCAGGCACTCTGCTGGCAGCAGAGTAAATGAAGAATCAAACGGGAAAATAAAGAAATCCCCAAGTGACATGGTTTCCTCAGAGTCATAGAAAATGTTGCTGGCAGCATTGGTCTCCTAATCCTTCCTAATACTATCACAACTTTGAATGAATTGACTTTGTATTTGCTTTCAATTCTTGCCCAGAGACTTTATTATTAATTTATTAACATTTCTCTATTATTTATATATATATTAATTATTGATAATTATTCTTTTATTAATTGCATTTTCTCAGTGAAAAATTGCAGTTGATCAACATTCAACTTGAACATGACAAAAGCTACTTGTGAATGAAAGAGTAAACCCAGAGAAATGAGTATTAGGAAGGAGCTATTAAAAGTACTTAGCATGGAATCACAAACTGCTTGAATTGTTTATTTGTTACAGAATCCACTCACATAACAATTCTTTCTATTAAATTTTTACTTTGGTTGTGTCCACATAGCAATCACAACGCTTTTCAGGTAGTAATCCAACACAACTCAAAGGTCCAATACTACAATGAGTTGCTCATGAACAATTTATTATTTGATTATTTTGCAAGATTATACACATTCTTTTGAGCAAAATAAATAGCTACTTCTTAGTTCAGTAATTGAAAATTTTTCTCCTGTGTTGTGTTCTAGAAGCTTTAAAACAAAAGCCATATTGGTAATTGCATTTTTCCTTTTTTAAATATGGCTTTCAACTTCATTCCTTAAATTCAGGAGTCCTGGCACTATTATCTCTGTACCAGTCCCAGGCACCAACAGAGTGGTTTTGTCTGAATTTAGTGCTCCCTGAAAGGCTTTTCCCTGACAGCCTGTTGAAACAAACTCCTCTTTATACATATGGCTAAGTGCAGCACAGAAGCAATGCTACAAGCTTCCTGAGATGAGACGTGGAAGAGATGAGAAGATATATCCTTCATTTTCAGTGTCTTTTGCTAAATATCTTTGATGACACTTCCAGGGAATCCAGTACTTGATATAAAAATATTTTGTGTTATGGTCACAGGGAGGTGAGTCAACATTACCAGTTATTTCAGTCCTAAATGGCTTTTATTTTCCATCAGTATGGGCTGAATTGGATCCATGGACCTCATTTTGGTTCTTGCACCAGTGGTAAATGTTGCAGGTAAAATAGATGAGGTGGGATGCTCTCAGGGTTTGCTTCTGTGAGAGGAGAATCTTTTTAACCCATTTTGGTAAGTTATTTAAGCAGTATAATGCTTTGTATGCTTATGTATTTAGAAGCTGGCAGAACTGAAGCCCACAGCCCAATAATATTCCTTATCCCCTTCTTTAGGCAACCTTTTAAACAAGACAAAAGCCATGTGTACAGATATTTTCTCTCCCCTTCCCTTTTCCTCTCCAATGACTTAATTTATTTGTTAAACTAGAATAAACTGCAAACCATAGAGAGCTGCCTGTACAATTAAAAGAAGGTGAACAAAGCTTGGAGACTCTTCTAGGAGGCAGCCTCAAGCAACCTGTGACGGAATACCTGAGCAACCAAAAAGACTTGGCTTTAAAGTTATGACCCCATGACATTCTTATGTCTCTTGACCACAGGCGTTGTCTCTTAAATCCTGGCATGTACTCCTTTTTCCTCACTTACACCTTCCCCTAAAACAAAACCCCACAATTGATTTTGTATAACCACCTTGAGAGGAGAGCAATCGATAGTTCCTGAAATTTAATGCAGCCCTTTGTTAAGCTTGCAAATGGAATAATGATTATGTGGGGCCAAATGCAGGGCCAAGGGCTCGTTTGTCCCTTTCAGATAAAGTCGAGGAAGGTTTCCCTCGCATGCTAATGTGTTATATTGAAACAGGGACCAATAGCTTCAGGATTGATCTTGATTAGCATTTGAAGGGTTATTGTTGGAAAGTATTAGTTGAGGCATTTTAAACCTACAGACAAGTGAGAAAACTAAAACATGTGTTTGCTGGCCAGATCCACTAGAAAAGCCCTAGCTAACACCTGTAAAAGCACATCATTCTGGTCTCTGTGGTGTTATAAAGTGCATTCCTTAATAGACTCTAATTTGCATTTAATTCTAGAATAGAATTACCTTGTTGCCACTGCCCGCCCCAACCAGATCCCAACTGCCCAGCAGGCTGTACGAGGTAGACTGAGGTTTCATCACATCCCCTGCTCTTCCGAAGCCTTGCTCGAAAGGCAGCTCACTGCAGAGCATAGTCTCCCCCCTGCAAGATGCTGCAGGGCCAACCGCAATAATGGGAGTCCTGAGACTGTGGAAAATGTGGGCTGACAGGTAGCTGTGAGAGAGAGTTGCTGGCAAGCCTTAAGATGGCACAGAGGCTGAAGGAGAGACTATATCAGAAAAGTAAAACTGCCAGATCTTAAGTGAGCTTACCCATGATTTATACTGAAGGTGTCTCTCATTGTGAAGCATCCAGCCCCTCTTCATGAGCATGCCATGCTCCTTCCTTGCATGCTCTGTTTAGCAATGAAGTCACTGACCTTTTTGTTGCCCTCATGATGCTTCCAAGAATTGAATATAGGTTGTTTTCATCTCCTCAAATGCTGCCAGTCCTTTTCTTGTTATTAACCATTCTGGGCTTATATCAATTTTATCAGTCCACTTGTGGAAGCAAGGAATCAGTGGAAGAGGATAAAAGGTGTCAAAAGTTGCTATTAGGAGGTCAATGTGAAACAAAATGAACTGAAACCCCAGATTTCTGCACAGAAAAGAGAGCCACACAGGAAATATCCAGGTCAGGTGCAGCCTGATCCATGCTGCTGGATAACCATTTTCTGACACCTAATGATTTATTCTCAAAGAAGTACTTAAAGGGGGACAAAGCTCTGGGGACAAACTTCTTAGCAGGACCTGTTGCACTAGAACAAGGGGTAATGATTTTAAACAGAGGGAAGATTTAGACTAGATATAAGGAAGACAAGATATTTTTTACACTGACAGTGGTGAAACACTGGCCCAGGTTGCTCAGAGAGGTGGTACATGCTCTATCCCTGGAAACGTTCATTGTCAGGTTGGATGGGGCGCTGAGCAACCTGATCTAGTTGAAGATGTCCCTGTTCATTGCAGGGGTGTTGGACTAGATGACCCTGCCAACCAAAATTATTCTATGATTCTATGTTTTACACCATCTTGGAATTCCTCATTGTCTAGTGCTTTAACTTCTGGAGAAACTGTACACAAGAACCGCTGCAGAATTTCCCAGATCATGCTGGGTTTTTCCTGATTTCTAGCATTGGGTTTGTCAACAGGGATGCATAAAAGGACAGAGAGTGGGTTTCTCAGCTATCTTAAAGGAAAGAGGGAATAATTAAAATATATAATATGTGAAATGAGAGAAAAACAAGGGAATACAGGGTAAAAGTTGTTTTTTTTTTTAAAAACCAACAAAACAAACAAAAACCAAACACAAACCCCCCAAGGATTTAAACATGCTCCAGAGCTGTCATGCTGTCAATCAAAGGTAAAAAAGAAAAGTGATTCCATTATGTAAGCTAGATCTAGAAAATTGCCAGGGCATCAGAGCATGTACATCCCCAGCAAAACCCAAATTTTTGTTTTATCGTTGCTTTTTCACCAGGAGGTGGGGCTGTTAAGCACTGAATTTATTAGAACCTGCACTGAAAAAATGTAGGTAAAATGAAAACTATCTTTCTCTTCCTTTTCCCTCTGAAACTCATTGTGAAAATGTGAGCAAAAAGCATGAAGTTTCTAGATAATTTAAGCATTGATTTCCTTTTCTGATGCAAAAATGGAAACAACTTCAAAATTATTTTGCACTGGTATAAATGAACTGCCTCTAGGAGTGAATTAAGCACCAATAGCTAATTAAAACATACATTAATTTGGGAGACTGGAAAGCTCAGGAGGTTTGTAATTATTACTATAGCCAAGTTTCTATTGAGTCTATTTCTAGGACAGCTCTGCAATTCAGTTACAAGGATTAAGTCACAAAAAGAAATCACAGGACCCTGCAATGTGGCTAATTGCATCATAAAAGGAGAAACACATTTAAGGTCACTTGATTCTAATTCTGACAAGCTGCCACAAGGGATGAAAGCAGCTTGTCTAAAGTAAAAAGAAAAAAAAAAAAGGAAAGCTGAGTGAAGTGCTTATTTCCGGCCTTTCTGTGGCTCCTGCTTTCACCGCATCTAACGGAAATGTTACAGACCCTTTGGGATGGGTAGGTGTTGCAGATCCTTCTGGAAAGGGAGGAATGGTGTGGCACAGCAGGGAAACAGGTACAGGCCTGAGCCCTCACTTTTTGCCTTAGCCATTGAGCCAAGATACCTCAATGGCAGGTTCACTTCCCCCTCTTCAGTGTCAGAATTGCCATGTGAATGTTGAATATGCACTTCTCTATTTTATAATACCCATATGATGGGCATGTAATTACTAGGAGAGACTTGCAGCTAGGATGATTTAAAGGGATCTGTGTCTGCATCAAGTTGTGTTGCAAGCTCTCACCTAATACGGCTGGAAACGTGGTTATTGCACTGTGTTGATCTGCTTCTGCATCTGCAGAGAAAACATTTCTGATAGACATCAGCAGCAATTGTCAGCAAAAAAACCAAATATGTGTCCTCACAAATACCCTGGGTACAGCCCACCCTCACAGCTAAAGACCTAAAGTCCATGCAGTGGATCTTAATGGATATACATTTAGCCATTCAAAGAGTACTTGCCTGGTCACAGGACTTAAGTGTATCCCTTCGCAGCTGCCACATCAGAGGTGGCCCTAACTTTTTCACAATCTGAAGTGGTAGTAAGGAGTTAACTAACTCAGAGAAGACCATCAAGACATCCACATTTACCCGGGAGGGTACAGTCACCAGACAAGGGAAGTCAAGAATTATTTCCGGCCACTGGTGCTATAGGGTTCAGGAGTAATGACAGATCATTGCGTCCTGTGGCAGTCACAGCTGCTGCCAGCTCATCCAAATGCTTCCTCCCACTCACAACACAGCACTTCCCTCTCCTTCAAGATGACTCATGCTGTGTTCACTTCCATCTACAGCCTGTTGCCTGCCAGGCAGTAGGATAAAGCACAGCCAAAATGTGGCCTTGGGTGTCATGGGGAGTTCTATCTGCAGCATATGAAGGGCAATGAAGTCCCAGCTGTTATTTGGTGTCCTCTGTTGCTTCATCTAGGTACTGAGCAAGATAGAAACCCATGAACAAGAGGAGTTTTATGACAGTCAGCTGCCTTGTGTTGTGACCTACCTGAAAAAATCAAAGTTTTCAACCCCAGAAGAGTTTGAAGGCTGCTAAGCACATATTTATGATCAATAGTTTCAAAGGCTAGTAATAAATTTATTCAAATAAGGGTGGATACTTTGTTCCTGCCCATAAGTAGATAACGAGCATTAACTGGACAGGGAGTTTGATTTTCATATCCGTATAAAAACAAGTTAAAACTTCCTGAAGGCCCAACAGAGGGATAAAACAGACAGACAAAGCAGTTTGCTCTGTTCCATGGTTTTGATGTTTGTCAGTATTAGGAATGAAGGGTACTATGCAGCATTCAAGTTTCAACTCTTGAGTAGAGAAATCACAAATTTAATTCTTTAGTGGGCAAATATTTCCTTTGTGATCTCTGATCTGTTACTCCACACCATTTCTAAATATACCATCTGTATCCAGATGCCCTATATACTGATTACTATAATGTGCTGGTGACATAGCGTGTCAGAGATGCTTGAAAATATTTAATGCTAATATTTGAGAAGCATTAACAATGCATAATCCTGGTAGACACTGTGAATTTCCACTCTCTGGTGCTTAGGCATAGAGTGCAGTCTGCATAGAACAGCAACATATTACTAGAAAAGAGATTACTGTGGTTTCTCCCTTTGTTCTAGTGAATATCTAAATACTATATATAAACTGGATCAGATAATAAAGGAAAAAAATGAGACGTTAAGAGGTCATTAGTTCAAAATTCCCTATAAAGTTCATGGTGCTGTCTGGGAGGAATGGGACATGAATTCAAGCCCTCTCAAGTAGCGGATGTCTGATATAAGTGCTCTAAACACTGGTTTACAGCTTACTAGAAAAAAATAGCTAGCCAGTTAGTTTCTACCTTCCCTTTTCTGGCTTAGTTTTGAATTGTTTCAACCTTCCTGGAGCTTTTTAAATGGCAGGGGTTGTTTAGGTGTGTATTTTGACAATATACATTTGGCTGAAACCTGCAGATGACTTTAAAGTGCCAGCATCTCACCGACATAAAAGAATATCTTGGAAGACCTGGACCAGAATGATGTAGAGTTATCTGTTCAGAGATACTAAATTCCTATTGTAAAACACTCATGTTGGACTGGTAGGAGGGCAAAGTCATAAGCTATTCTGAGGAGGCAAGATATTATTGCAATGTGATATAAATGCTGTAGATGAGAGTTTTACTGTGGATTCAACGAAGCCAGAATTTCATCCTACACCACTGAACTTTTAAGTTAGAAATCTTGTACATAGCACATACTCAATTGACCATTGTGCAATTCTCTGCTCCTGACCTGAAACAGGTCAAAATAATTGACTTATGAATTCCTTGATTATCGCTAGTCACATGTTTACTTATATTTTTTTATTTTTCTTTTGGCTCATGGTCAAAATGCAAACACCAATAAATCCAGAACCTATTTTAATTTCCTTTTTCTTTTATTCCATTTCCTTAGCTAGCAGCAATTTTCTCGTCCTGAAACTTTGCTTTACCTCTGGCTGAAATTTCACACTCATTTAATATTAAAATTTGACAAACTGAAAACATTAAAGCTGAATTATCAAGTAGTTTGAGGCTACAATTTAATCTACAATAAAGCAGACTTATTCTAGTAGGGAATGTCTCGCAGTAGTATTACTGTCTGTGCTTAATATACCCTTTTGTTTCTTAAAAGTTACTTACAGCTTAAATAATTAACCACAGATTATGCTTGACATTACAATATTATTCTTCTTTGCATACAGACATGGCTGAACTGATTTGATCGTGAGATCCTTTGAGCAAAATCGCTGTTTTTCTCTGTTTTACACATGACTGAGAAAATTAGCAGGTAAAAGCAATAATATACCGAATCTCATTCAGGCAAGAGAAGGGGGTATAGGATAAAAACAAATATATGCTTTCTGATTCTGATTTGAATCCATCATTTCTTATGGTGGGGATAAAAGAAGAAAAATGAATTGTCACATCTGGAACTTTCATATGCAAATATTCATAACCTTCGTTCAACACAGAGTTTGATCCCTGCCCGCAGGTTATGATATTGTAACTTCTAGCACCTTTGTCTCATTAATGAAGGATGACAATAAAAGTCCATAAATTCGAAATTGTGATGGTCATGATGTATTTCCTGCAAGGGTCTTACAATCACCAACATTTCCAAACATAGATCATGAGTTTGGGGTGTCAAGATTTGATCAGGATGCTGTTGTCTTCCTTGTGCCCAAAAGCACAGTTGTCTTTCAAGCAAATTCTGTCCCCAGCTTGAAGATGACTGTAATGTCAGTGATCATGAAAAAGCAAAAAAACAGCCCAGCCATGATGAGTTATGCTGTGTGCAGAAAGCGCAAATGGAAAGGTGACAACCTTATCCAAAACAAAAGAAAAGAACAAAAAGGATAGCAGATTTATTTAAATGTCCTGACAGGTTACTAGTAATGAAGAAAAAAATGATGGAGACTATAAAAGTAGCAGAAAGTGTGCTCGTGACCAGAAGTCAAAGATCTGTTTGCTTTTCTTGTGCCAAACTGCTCCTGCAGTACTGTGTACTTTTATGATGAGCATTTATTATTTCAAAAGTTTTGTAAGTGTTCCCAGTATGGGAAACAGCACAAAGTGGCAAAAACTGGCACAAGGGCATACTTGGATCCCGATCCCAGTTTCTCAAATTTCAAATGTGCTCAGACTTGAGATTTCATTTGGAGCTCATCTCTGAAGACAGCACATCTCTGCTCATACCATCAAGCTGGCTATTTGCAGTGATAGCTTCCTTTAACATCTTAATCTATGCTGCAACAAAATTCAAAGGTGCTTCTGTTTGGTTGGGATACATAACAACTACTGGACCCATAATGATGAAATAAATCCCCAAGAAAATGAATGTAGATATTCCCTGTAGCTTGAATGGGTTCATCAATTATTTTGAAAATCAGCTAAACACAGAAAACACCTTTTTCACCTCTAAATTTTCAGTTTTTTCATATAAGTGGAATGTCTTGTTTTTTGTTACTTGTGAAATATGGTTGAGAATATCTCACTAGAGGGAGGAAGGGAATTTTTTTTGCCTTGCTTAACCATGAAAAGTCCAATCTTTCCTGAGCTGAAACATTCATCGAAACAGGACTTGCTTTGTTATGTGAAGAAATGGAAAATGGCTTTTATTTTTACAGCTGTTGCATGTCTGGTGCATAAGTCTGTATTGATATCAGCAGATGTTACTGTGTGGTTCTATCTGTTGAAGATGAATAAGTCTTTAGTGGATGATGGACATGTAGTTCATGTATTCTAAATGTTACAGGAACATGACCCAAAGGGCATTTTAGATTGTGGTAGTGATGGCTGTATGTATCTATCTGCCTTTAGCTTCCCCAGGACATAATTTAGGAAGGTATCTGTTCACTATGCACCCCTTCTGAATTTATTTCTAGCTGTAGATGTAAAACCATTTTAGTTCACCTAGTTCACCTATTCTGTCTCATTCACGCTGATGTAACCCAGGAGACATGTCATTGCTTCTTCAGAGTTTTATTAGATTTACAGAGGTGAAAACAAGTATTTGGCCCTAGACAGGATTAGATCCAGAGCATGCTTATTACTGAACAGATAAATCTTCCTTCAGTTTAGTTTTTCTCTGTTATGTAGACACAAAGAACTCTTTCCCTCCATTCTTTGCAAGCTTTGGTATATTTTTCCATTTACATAAGAAGCTTTTTTCTGTCTTTACTTTTTTTTCCATTTCACAGTGACAGAAGCCTTCCATTCTTTTGAAAGAGCTAGAGACCATTAAACACTGGTGAAAGGCAAAACAAAATCCAACAGAAAAAAAATCAGAGTGTGGGGGCATGGAAGAGCCTATCCCCACTTATGCAATATGGACTTGGTGTCCTATACATTAAAGAGAAAAAAGAGCCTTTGAAACAGGCAAATATGAGGAGGAGGAAGCAGTAGATAACAGAGTTGGCCAGCCTGTACAGCAAAACAGGTCTGTGTGGGTGTTCAGCCTTTTCTGCACCAAAAATCACAGAATCACAGAATCACAGAATCTTAGTGGTTGGAAGGGACCTTTGAGATCATCGAGTCCAACCACATGAAAAAAAACAAAACAAAAAAAAAAAACCCACACAAAAACAAGCAAACAAANATTAAAGAGAAAAAAGAGCCTTTGAAACAGGCAAATATGAGGAGGAGGAAGCAGTAGATAACAGAGTTGGCCAGCCTGTACAGCAAAACAGGTCTGTGTGGGTGTTCAGCCTTTTCTGCACCAAAAATGCAACCTGCAAAACAGGCCCTGGTCCCTGCTCTGTCCCCAGCCAAACCCCTTCTGTTTCATCCACCCTTGCTCAAGAAAAGCAAGCAGAAACACCAACTCTTTCATAATAGTAGCACTTTTTATCCTGGTAGAAGAGAGGAGACACAAAACAGAGGAAGAGATTGGACTTAGGGAGAAAAAAGCAAGGGACCAGGGAAACTGCTCCTCTGAGTTGACTTTTGGTTGTTCTAGTTTTTAACGAGCAAAAAGACATCAGCAGATGTTTGGCAGGTTTCATTCTGGTGGTAAGGTACCCGATCTACTCAAATTCCTCTCCACCCTATTGCTTGTGTAGTTTGGTTTTGTGCAGTTTAATTTGCATAACTTCATGTAGTCCTTGAACCTGATTCTTTTTACAATAGGGACCTTTTGTATGTCCTTAGCTCTATAAAGGGGTCTTAAAATTTTATATTTGCATGGATTTTAAAAACTTCTGCCCCATCTGAGTCATGAAAAAAGAGCTTAATTACTCTGAAAATCTACCTCCATCCACTGCATCTGTTTTAATTTATTCTCAAGGAGTTCTCTGGCATTTGTGTGTTACTGTTGTCCAAAGGATACATAGCTCTAGCATCCTCAGTGGAAGAGCTCCGAATTACTAGGAGAGCCTGAGGTCATCTGTCAGTCAAGGTGGTTGCTGAGGCACTTTCACACCTACTTAATCTCAATGTTGTTAGGTTGGGCTCACATGCCTGAATCACATGAAGTCCACATGTGAGCACAAGAGATTGCATGACCTGGCTTTCAGTGACTTAGGAAAGGATAATGTGTGATTGGTGTTCTGTAATTTTAGAACATAAAAAAACTTTTACTCATAAATGACAGGCCAGAGAAGAACTTGTGAAGCAGAACTTGTGAACTTTGTCATAAGCACTGTCTGGATGAGGAATTTCTCTATTCCTATAGAGGAATTTTTTGCATCCAGCTTGTACTTATCTTCCTGCCAATTAGAATGACCAGTTCTGGGCGACTTCATCATCTGTATACCTGAGCACTACAAAGAAGACAGTGGAGGAAGATCTTGTGCTTTGGGCTCAGTTAATTATCCTCTCCACTTGAGAAACAGAGAAGCGAAGGATGTTGCACTTAAGAGACTCCTACGAGCATGAGATCATAGGAGTTCCCTGCTCATTACTTTTTCTCAGACCACAAGACTATACTATTGTGCTGCACTTTGATAAACTGGGCTTTTTCTTCCATCGACCTTCTTTTGTTTCAGGTTTCTATTCTTTGTTTCACATTCTTATGCTGAATTTTATTAACCTCTGAAAGAGAGCAAGATGTGCTTTATACCTTCTCAGCAATGTTCCCTTGCTTGTTCCATCCTTAAAATGAATTCTTTAGTTATTTTTTTCTTTCCTCAGGGGGATGTCCTGTTCTGTATTTCTCTCAATGAGAAGCAAAGAATGACTTTTTTATTTTTCTGGTTTTTTTTTTTTTCCTTTCTTTTTTTTTCAAAAAGGTCATGACATACAAGGAATTAACGCAGGGCAGTAAAGCATATACTTTCACCACTAGGGAGATCGACAGTAGAAGCACTTTATTGGTAATCAAATAGCAGCAAAGGAACCATGGTATGGATGCAGCTACACTGGAAACGTTCTGCTTATTACTAGTAAAGGAAAATAATCCACTAGGAAGGAACAAATATTTTTTTTTTTCTCTATAATTATATTTAGATTTGTTGACCCCCCAACTCCACAGAGAAGTTGGACTTCTGCGAAAACATGATAAAAATAATTTTAATTAACAAAATAATCATGAGATATAAGTAAATAAAAATAATTTCATGCAGATATGAAGTAATAAATGCAAGTACTACTGTGACCTATAAGAAATGTGTATAATATGATTGAAATATTAAATGAAAAAATTCTGGGAGGGAAATTAATTATTTTTAGCATAGAAATCTTACCCAATTTACCTAAGTTCTACAACTGAGTTTCAAGAAGTAGTTGAATATCTCCATTTGGAAGCTTTACAGTCCCCTTCTTCAAGGACAGAAGAACATATTTGGGGTGCCAGAACCACCTTTTATTACATCAATCAATATTAGGCAACATTTTAATGTATAAAAATGTAATTGGATATGATTACATTGTTTTCTTGCAATCTAAATAAGGCAATGATTATATTTATTTCTGCTTGGCAATTAAGTGGTTTCTTCTAACTTTTTGTCCAACTAAAGCCTTGACTCAGCTCTTTCTCATGCATCTGATATTGTCTGATCCTAGAAATTCCTCCTAGTGTAACCAGTTGGCCTGTACTGCCTTATGTACTCATGTATGCTAATCTCACACTCTTACCCATTCTGCAATGATTGAGATATCACATCCTTCAGACCCAGGCCGGAATATCTATTTCAGCCAAAACTTTCCACCTAGATCTTAAAATCTTCTAATTTACCATCTTCAGGACTAATTTAGCCTACATAGCCTAGCCATGACTTAACAAGATAAAAAGTCTTAATAAGTTTAATAAATTTACCGCATCACTTGAGCTTCAGAAATTAATTGAAAAATTACTGTGAGAGAGTGCCTGAGATACTTTCAAGACAGCAGGAGCTGTGGGATCATAACCATCCTATCTTTCCTGCATACCTGAGCAGAGGATGGGTTTGCTAGAGTTGACTGAGTGGAAAAGAGCTGATGCAGTGTGACTGAGAAAAGGCAAGAAGCAAGCACTTCTAATTTATACAGGCTAAGCCAACCCTATGAATGTCCGTCAGCTGAGATCTGTCGAGGTCAGGGTTATGAAGATATATCATCCATGCACTAAAAAGGGCAGTTACTGTTATAGCTTGCCTTGCTATTGGAGATGCTTTTTGCTGTTGGACCGAAGTGAGACATTGCTAGCAGAGCTGGGTACAAACCAGGAGAACTTTGCTGCTGTAATATATAGTTCTGCTTGGGTCACTTAAGCACTTTGAAGCTGGTTAAACACACAGGTTCTTCCTGCTTTTGGCTGATTTGATTGTATCTTTATTACTCTTCAAAAAGCCCAGAGATTTCCTGTTTTAATCTATGAAATAGACAACATGATCTGAGCAAAACCCCTTATTATCCTAACCATCAATGCTGTGTGGCTTGAAGACGAAGCATTTCTTCCCTCTGGTTATCTCATTTCACACTCTTTCCATTTTTAAAAGAGCAGGTCATACAAGAGAGAAGATCTCGGGTACTGCAAAGCTGAGTATCAGCCCTTCTCAGAAGCTATTGCATTGGCTGTAGTGAAAGCATTTGATAATTTCCAGTCAATTCATACTTCTTCACCACTTCTTGATAGTTCTTTTGACAATCATGAAGGACATCTACACTTATTACTGGAGGCACTAACACCTCTCCTGAACAAAACACGAAACCTGTCTTTGTCTTTAATACAATAGGAAGGATATGGAATGGCACTTATAGTTTCCTAATGACAAGAATTAAGTTAAAACGGAATGATAAAGAGAAATTAAAGGAGAAACAGACTTCATCAGACAAAGGCCATGGTTACAGTAGTAGTTTGGCTACTAATGTATACTAACATTAAATTTCTAATATTTCTCCTAAGCTTTAGGAATGAACAGTTCTGTCCCTTCCTGGCTGGTGTAACCTGTTTCCCAGAGAATAATACAGAAATTAACTGTCTCAGCCAGAAGAGACTCCAGTTTTGCTGCCATGCACTGCTTCATTCAAGGCATCATTGAGGTTTCCTAGATCAATATTTAATAGAAGTGGTGTCAGCCCAGAGAAAACGTCATCTTCACACATTTTATATAAATGGATGCATATTCCTTTCTTTATGAGGTATAACACCATTATGTCTATTAATTAAGCATGGCCACTCTGTAGTGGCTATACACAATTTACAGGTAAAGTATGTGAGGCACCTGGCTGTAATAGAGCAAGAAATGGGTCTAACTCTTGCTTTCTTCCTCTAACTACTGTGTCACATGGCTGCCTATTATCAAGGAAGGTTTATGTGGGAAAATGATAGCAACTGATCTTGCAGCTTCATTTTCCTCTCCTATGCCTTACAACAGACATGTCTTTCCATAATACTTATTCCTTCCACTGTGCAGCTGGGACTGGAACTCATTGTGATACACCTTGTTGAACCATATCCGTATTTGACTAACTTTGGTGCCTTGTGGCTTATTTAAACGTAAATTTCCTGTAACAAATGGACATCGAGTTCTTTTTGTCCTCCATGAGTGGAACTGTTACCTCACAGAGATTTTGTGGATAAAATGTGCAGAACTGACTGCCAGTCTGCAATAAAAATGATGCTAGAAAACTCAGAAAGAGGCTGCAAGGATGATTAGAGGTCAGAGAATTTTATTATTTTTTTTTTCCAGTGAAGAATTAAGAAAGATTAAGTTAGCAGCAGACTTAATCAAAGTCCCGAAGTACCAATGGGGGTGGATATTTCTGATGTCACAGTTCTCCTTAATCTAGGAGAGAAAAGTTAGTAAGAATCAGTGGCTAGATGCTGACACCAGACACTATAATTATATAATTTTAGATACAAGCCTTAACTGTTAGTCCTGAGAAAGAAATTATTAAAAGAACAAAAACCAAACAAACCGAAAAGGATAGAATTTCCATTCTGTCAAGTCTCTAGACTCATTCTTTCTTTGGAAAATGATGGTCCAGGTGCAGGAATTCCATAGTGAAAACATATTTCTTGTGTTGGTCAGGAGCTCAGGTCAGATTAGTGTTTTGTTCTTAACATTCATAGCTCTGTGAAATGAGGCTTAGTTCCTTTTGTATATACCCAGAGGAAAAGATAAGCCCAATTCAGGAGACATAGGCCAAATATGGAACTGGAAATGGAAAGGAGAGTGAAGTGATGTACCTCATGTCAAACCGTGGGTGGCAAAATCAAAAATAAAACCAGGCTTCCTGATTCTCAGTGTGTTTCTATATTTGTTTGGCCATAGTAGTTACTATTATAGTAACTAAGGCCTGTCAGAAAAGTGTTTTTCTTTTTTTGAAAAACACATTTATTTTTTTTTTTTAGAAATAACAAGCAAACACCTGAAGATTATTTCAAAAGCTCTGACTGAAACTCAGAAGTTCTTCTATCACAGGATTTGGAGTTTGCAGTCACTGTGCTCTTAGCAATTTATTTCTGCCCCCCTACCCTCTGATTTCGATGCCCACTTTGCCCACTCCGCTTATGTTTTCCTGTGCTTATTGAGCTACTTCAGTATGTCAGGAGAGTCCCAGAGACAGAGTTACCATATGGAAGATGTGTATGGGTCAGTGAGCCTGAATATAGAAGGAGAATCAAAGAAGGGAAGCAAATAAACTGTGATATCAGGGAGCAACTTGCCAAGTTTTGATTCAAAATTCCACCCACCAATATTCAAATTTATCCTGAACAAGTTCATTTGTTAATTAGCATTAAAAAAAATAAATCAATAAAACACAAAAGTTGGGTTTTTTTCCATTCAGAGAAGATATTTAAAAATGTATGAAAGTGACAAAAAAATTCCTTTCTTCATCTTCAACAGAATAAAATTCAATCGACCAGTAGTAATAAAGAATCAGAATTTCAGTGTGTTATCATACAAAAGCCTAGATGTTTATCTGTCAGGTGCCTGAATATTTTTGATGGACATATTTTCATTACACAAAGACTAATAAAAAATCATGTTTTCATCTTTGCTTTGAAAATATCGCTTCTTTTTCTAGCATTTTTACTAGCCACCGTATAGTCAAGGTGAGGATGAAAAGAAATAGGTAATCAAAAGAAACTTTCATTAAAATTTCCATTTAAGAATGTAAATTGGCTGAGATATTTCAAATCAAATATTGCTGTAAGCAATTTCTTTTAATAGCCAAATTATATTATAGTATAATTATATAATTATATAAAATGATACATTGTTATAAAGTATAAAGAGCATGTGTATTACACTATAATTGCATTTTATAACACATATAGTATGGATGTGTTATATATTTATAAATTTTATTAAAGTTGCATAAATATACAATTCTTATAATACCTACCAGCTTAGATTTTAGTTATAGAATAGTTTCATATGTTATGTTTACTAAATGATATTCACATGATCCTTAAAGAATGATATCTTAATAAATTTCTTCAATGTTACTGTCAGATGGGTAACTTGTAGTTTTATTCAATCTGGAAAAATATTGCACTCAAGTTCCCATGTGAAGAAAGTTATTAATGACTAGATTGATTCAAGTTTCCATGACAACATATTGCTGCACAGGATCAGGTGGAATTTTACAATGATAAGTTGTTTTAAGAATTGAATTCAGCATGAAATAAGACCAATGTACCATTAGGAACTGGCTTAACCTGCATGGGAATGAATAGTCAAGGTGCAACCTTTCTGATTGACAAGGATGTGCACAAGCAGCTCTGCTTACGGGGCAAAGACACTTTTCCATCTGGGACAACCCTGAGACTGGCACCCAGCAACAGCTTGCTTTCGGGTGCTCTGTAACAAAAGATGTTTGAACCACACCTCAAGGACTGTGTTCATTTTGGGCCACCCACTACAAGGAAGATACTGAGATTCTGGATTGTTTCCAGGGAACAGCAATGAGGCTGGTGAGGGGTCTAGAAAGCAAATCTTAGGAGGAGCAGCTGGGGGAGGTGGGGATGTTTAGTTTAGGTGACAGGAGGCTGAGGGGAGACCTTATTGCTCTCTACAACCACATGAAGGGAGGTTGTAGAGAGGTATGGGTTGGTCTCCCCTCCCAAGTAACAAGTGATAGGACGAGAGGAAAAGGCCTCAAGTTGTGCCAGGAGAGATTTAGATGAGAATTTAGAAAAAAATTCTTCACTGAAAGGGTTGTTGAGGATTGGAACAGGCTGCCCAGGGAAGTGCTTGAGTCACCATCCCTGGAGGTACTTGAAAGACGGGTAAATGTGGTGCTGAGGGACATGGTTGAGTGGTAATTTGGCAGTGCTACATTAACGGTTGGACTTGATTTCAAAGGTCTCTTCCACCCATAACAAATCTATGATTCTGTGATTCTATAATTGGGGGTTTGTGTTATAGTTTCACTACAAGTGAAACTATAATAGCACAATAATAAGTGAAGCTCACCTGGAACGACAAACTGGCAGGTTAAGGGAAGCTACATTTCTCTGTAGCACCATTTCATACCAAGTCATTTTCACCTCATACTCTAATGCTGTAGTTCTTTAGCATTTCAATTCTGGCAAGATAGGAAGGATGTTAAACTGCAGAAAAATGCAGTCATCTATGGAAGGTATTGAATTTGGTTTAGAACCTTGCATCTCCTTTGCTACCTGGATGGTTTATTAAATTTGTTCCATGTTTCCAGTCTTTGTTTTCTTTCCTAAATATCCCTTCTCCTCATACACCTTTCTCCCAGCTTTCTGTGGTGGATCTAGGTACTGAGAAAATTAACAGAGGGGATATTAATGGAGCTGCAACCAGTAATTGTTCAGAGTAGAATCGCTTTTATGGCAGCAGATTTGATGGTCCAGATCTCATGGTCCAAATTTACAATTATCAATAGGCTTATGTGACCAGAAATTCACTTAAGTCACCTTCTGTTTCTATGATGATTCCCTTCTCACATGGCTTTTCTCTCACCTACTTTACAGGGGTAAGGTTGTCACGGGCAGTCACATTTGGAATGGGAAATGAGAGGTCATCACAGCACTGAGGCTGAGCTCAATTGATGTGTTTCAGGAACATGTACATCCTAACACAGTGTTAGTAAAAGGAGAGGAGACCAAAGTAGACATAGTCTTCTTATTTCAGTGGATCTCCATCTGGTGTGTATCATATTTCTGTACTCCATCCATTGCAAGGAGTCTATTCTCTTGACTGAGACCTGAAAAAAATCATCCTATCTTTGTAATGTCGAAGTGTGATATCTGTGATCTTCTGGATTAATTCAGGGTTGTACTACATTCATAAAGTAATTTGTGAAATATTGTTTAAACTGTTATCCAAAGACTTAAGGTCTCTGCAGTGTTAAAAGTAAACTAGTTAAGTTTCTTAATGTCCAGCACAGGCAGCAGAGTGGCTAATATCGGTGCAGGATGCAGGGTGGCATGTAGAATTTGAGTAGCGGGAGTGTATGTTACACTGTACCCGCTCCTGTACTGGTGTTACATAAAAAAAAAATGACCCCTGCAACAAATCCAGCAAGTTAAGCAGTGCTGCACCAATTAACTTGAGACAAAGCTCTCTAAAGGTATGATATAACACTGTGCTTAAGGGCAACATGACATGAGCTGTCTGCTTTAATCTCTGAGCAAGCTGGAATTCAAACTGTTTAGGCAATCTATCAGAGCCCTGTTCTTGCCCCATGTTAGGCACCAATAAATCTGTCACAGTTTGAGCCAGACTGGCCACTGAAATGAACGATAGATGGTCTCCTCCACCTCTCTCTCCAAGGAGAGGAGTGAGAGAAATAGACTTACGAGTTTTGAAGAAACTGAACTACTTTAATGAAAATATTAATAAAATAATAAAAAGAGACATAATGAAATATATACACTATGCAAAACCAGAATTGAGCACCCAGGATGATGATCACGTCACTGGCAGGCAAGGGACTCAGAGATAGGTGAGAACTGGATTCCAAATCTGGATTCAGGAACACATGGATTGGGATCAAAGGCAGACCTGCCAATGAAGTAAGAGCTGATCCTTTGATTCCTAGGCCCTATACTGAGCATGAGAGAGATGGGATGGAATACTCTGTTGGTCAGTTTGGGGTCACTTGTCCCATCGGCTCCTCCCCATGGTTCTGACACGTCTACGCTTTTCCACTTCCAACCCTCCAACGAGGCAAATAACAAAGTCACCTGACTTTGGTTGTCACAGCAATAAGTATAAACAAGTCCCTCTCTGCATATCATACCTTTGCATAAATTACAAATAGCAGGTCTTATCACTCTGGGAGCAAATGGTGTCTCCACAATATGCTGTTAATTTCAGAGAGTTCAGTTAGTTAGAAGAGGCTTAGCTACAAAGTAAAATTACTGAACAGAAAATTGGTTCTGTTTTACCTCAAACCAGGATTATTTAAAAAGGTTGTTTTTTTTTTTAAAAATTGAAATGAAAACTTTTCTCTGGAAATTTATTTCTTAGCAATGAATAAGTTAAATTTGAGGTTTTTATTCGCCAAATGACCATTTATGTAAGAAAGACTGTTTTATTGTACCACTTCTTGTGACTATTAAACAGTTTTTATATATTATTTGCTCTGACAGCTCAGGCCTGTGGGATTATTTCTTACCTGATATGGACCTTAAATAGACATTTAGCCATTATGACAGCTCATTGGTCTGGAAGAAAGAACAGGTTAAGGTATCCTTTTTACCAGAGCATATCACTACAGGAATACCTTTTGGTAGCAATCTGGTCTTACACATTATTAAAACCATTGGCTTGGGAAATTGGAGGGTGAAAGAAAAGGTTTTATGGATTGTGAATCTTTTCTGATTCTCTGGGTAGGGCTCATTTTACCTAACTTTAACCATCTAACAAATAGGTTTCCAGCCTCCTAGAATCTGTGAAGGAGAGAAACATTAGACAACAATTCACACATTTTAGGATGGGATCAGTAACTTTTTAGGATATGGCTGTTGATCTATGAATAATAGAGGAGCCAAAAGGAATAGTTTAGGCTAGATGCTTACTTTTTCAGCTAGACATAGACTAGCCCATACTATGTTTTTCACCTATCTTTTGGGCATCCCTGCATTTTTTTGACTTCTCTGATGAGACTAGTAGTCTGATATAAAATTTTCTTCCAAATAAGTGATTATTTGGTAAGAATTTCTTTTTTCTTTCTTTTTTTTTTTTTTTTAACAGGACATTAAAAAAAAAAAAACCAAACATGCAATGTATTTCAGGAATGCTGAACCTGATAGTCTGATAGCAATGAGACTACTCAGCTCCTTGCTTGCCTCCAGGTTCACCCAAGAGCAAGACTGAGCATGCGTTCCAGTAAGCCTACATACACAGAGCATGTATATACAACACACTTATGCGTGGCTAACCACATAGATCCACACAGATACATCAGCTCAGCACCCAAACACAAACATCACGAAGGACCTCATCCTGTTCCCTTGTCCAGCTGATTGAGATGCAGGTCTGTCAGTGGGAAAACTATACATATGTGTAATGCAGACCTTTCCAGCCGCTGTGATCAGACACTTACTCTAGCCACAGCTGCTCCAGAGTCCCAGTCTGCCCAGCTGCTGACACCTGGGCATAGGAGCTTGCAGTGCTGCTGCCCCACTCCAGTTGCTTGTGCATGTGAATACAAATACCTACAGAACACTATGGAACCCACCAGTAACAGGCATTACACACTCAGTTTACCTAGTAACTGGCTCTTGGAGCCTCTGATGTCCAGTTGCCTCATGTGCAGAGATGCACACATGCAAATGGATGTCTCAGTTGATCCCCAGACTTTACAGTGTCTCCAGCAGTTGGCTTGGACCTCCTCATACCTCTGGTATCAAACTGACAGGCCTCCTGGTATCTCAGTCTGTCACAGACTTATGACCACTTCAATACCTGCCTCCTAAACTCGTTAACATACTAACTGCCAGTCACACACTGACATCGGTATCCACACTGTATGCACACACTCCAGTTTCTCCAGTTACTGGCATCCAGAAATACGGTTCTGTGATGGTCTCATCCCATCCCAATTGCTGACTGTTGTGCTTCTGTGCTCCTTTGAGTGTGTGCACACCATCTTTGTATTGTATAACTTAACAATATACATCTACATTACTTTCCCCAGTGCATTTTACAGATTCTACATAAAATACTCAGTTTATCAATATGAAATAGCTGTTTCTGACAAGAAAAATGGCATCTGTCCAACATCATGGCTCCTTCTATAGCCAAAGACCATGATTCCAGACTAAAAATGCGGATTATTGGCTGAAAACCCAAAGGCCAAATTTGACCTGGATAACATTGGTAAGATTACTTGGAAAAATGTTCTGTGATCCTAGGTGGCTTCCAGAAAGTTTCATTTTAATTTCACGATTTCTCTAAAAATACAGCAAATCGGCCTCCTCAGCGAATGTTGCCAGAGACGGATGCTGATTTTATTTCTAAAATCCTTTTATGTATGTTCAAGGGACATTTTTTCTCAAATTTCCACAGTGACCAAGGATCATGGTATTGATATAAACTCCATATTCGTAAGACCATCAAATTTAATTGAAAGCCAGTATCAGATCATTGAGTGCAAAACTGTAACATTGGGAAAATATTGATCTTCAAAAGCCTAATGTACTTCAGCTGAGAAAAAAAAAAAAAAAATTGTTTACCTTAATTTAAAAAATGCTATTGTTTTCACATTTGCTGGTGCTGTTTCCCAATGCAAGTACAGCATTAACTGACATTCAATGAAGGCTTAATTTCAAAGCTTTAAATAGAATAGGACTTCCATAATTGTGAAATTACCATTTATTTGCTAAGTAGGCTATGTGCTAATGTAGTGGATGAAGATAATGTTCCAGTAGTCAAATTAAAAAATATTTTAATGTGTCTTTTTGTATCAGCTTTTTATACTTCTGTAGTAAATATTATTAGTAGGATCCACAGTCATTTTTTATTCTCTGATTAAGAGACAGGGCTAAACACTGAACAGTGAATGACAGGAAGAAGTACTGGATTTTGCTAATTGATTTTTAAAGTCACGTATGAGCTAGAAACAATTCAGAACTAATGAAAACAAAGTCTCATAGAGATTATGTTCCTGGAGATTTTCATTTAAAAAGATGAATTGTGGATTTTGTCCTCACTGAAGTACTGTAGTTACTGTAAAAGTGAAACAATAAACAGAATCTAATGTCTGATTCTATCTTGTAAAAATATAGCATGAATTTTCACGTATAAGAAGGCTGCTGTGAATATTATAAAGCAAATTGAATAAGGTAGATAAGATTGATATACTTGAAGTGCAAAAACTCCAAAGAACTGGAAGATGGTTAATGTGAAGCCAACAGAACTTTGAAAGGACACTCCAGGAACTGTAGAGTAATGGTGTGATGTCCAGTAGGACCTCTAATGAATACCAGAATTAATGGGCACATGGATAAATAATAGGGGTGTAACAATGCAGCCTTTGGAAAAGAATTCATACCTGATACACCTACTGGGATACTTTGAAGAATCAAAAATATGTGGATTTATTAATATATTTATTTGGCCTTCCAAAAAATACTTAATAAAAAGCCAAATGCATTGAGGAAACTCACCAAATACTCTTAGGAAAATTAAGCTCCTCTGGTACAAAATGGAAGTTCCTTGTATGGTGGAATAATTTGTTAGTTGCTAGGGAAAAGGGGGTAGCAGTAAGCAATCAGACTTACAGAATAGTAGAGTTCCCCAGTGTATGTCCTGGGAAAGGTATGTGAAAAACAAGTTCAAAATGTTACTGATGATACTAAATAATTTATGGTAGGAAAGACAGGGCAGCCGATGGCTTCCGGAAGGTACCACAACACTGAATAACTAAGTAATAAAATGACAGATGACATTCGTTGTAGATAAATTTAAGTGGTGCTCAAGCAATAATACAGCCCACCTTTCCATAGAAAATGATTGGTTTTGAGTGGACCAGGAATAAGTCCTGGGGTTACAGTATATAATTCTGTTAAAATATTAGCTGAATGAAAAGCAGTGTTAATAAAGCAAAATGAATATCCAGACTTAAAGAAAAAAAAAAAAAAAAAGAAAAAAAGGAACATTGTTACGTCACTGTAGAGGTCCACAATGTGCCCCACATCTTCTGTAGGGTATGATATTCTCATCCCTCCCATTTTTTATCTTGAAAAAATTATTTAAAGAAAGTAGAAATTGAGATTTTCAGAAGAGCAAAAAGGGTGATCAAAGGCCAGAAACAGGTTCTATACTTGTTGGTTAGGCTTTTTCAACCTGCAAGTAGTCCAGGAGGTTATTAATAGACATGTATACCATAGATTAGGTGTCCTAAAGAAGAGGGATGGGGATCGACTGCTGTCTTTTCCAGTACAAAACCAAACCACCTAATGGAAATGAACCAAAAGGAAACAAACACCTGGCAAACTGAAAAGAAATTTAAAAGAGCAGCTTTTATACATAACGGAGAATCTTCCTAGGCTACTTTTTTATAAGGATAGTGGTCTGTTTCTGGAGGTCACTGAGTCATAAACTGCTGGAGGCAAGGAGAGTATTTTCGGGAAATATAAGAATTTGCTCCCTGATACCACCTCCCAGATATCACTGTTGGTCACTGTCAGAGACAGAATAGTGGAATAACTGTATTTCAGTTCTGACACAATATGCCTATTTTTATATAATTATCATCAGATCCAACTTCCTGCATGCTGTGGTTAAGTGTAGAGCTCAAAGAGGTCATTTTTTTCCTTTTGAGACAATGTATTAGAGTGGTTTTAAAAATAGATGAAGTATCCAAGGAAATTGAAAATACTTTAGAATACACTGAGAATCTTAAAAAATTATCAACATGTATGGACATTTTGAGAATGCTAAAACATTGAGCTTTCTTTGAAGTATTTTCTTCTCATTCAGAAAAAAATTATAAATCTGCTACTTAACAAAGCAGAAATACTGAAAATAATGAGAGATTCATATAAATTAAACAAGTTTCTCCAATGTTTTGTGAAATAAGGTTTAGTGCATTAAGTTACTGCATGCCAGTTGTGCTTCTGCAGTTGTTGGTAAGGAATCAATTCAGTCAACTCAGTGTGAGTACTTAGCACTATTTGAAATGCTTCATGTTATCTGAGGCATCCACAAGTTAAGCCGGACCCTTCTGGAGTAGGAGATTGATATCAGACAAAGACTATGGCACAACAAATCATAGCATCATAGAATAGTTTGGGTTGGAAGCGACCTTAAAGATCATCGAGTTCCAACGCCGCTGCCATGGACAGGGACATCTTCCACTAGAGCACACTGCTCAAAGCCCATTCCAGCCTGGCATTAAACACTTCCAGGGATGGGGCATCCACAACTTCACTTGGCAACCTGTTCCAATGTCTCACCACTCTCAAAATGAAAAATTTCTTCCTGTTATCTAATCTAAATCTCTCCACTTTCAGTTAGAAGCCATTACCCCTCATCCTATCACTACACCCTTGTAAAAAGTCCCTCTCCAGTTTTCTTGTAGGTCCCCTTCAGATACTTGAAGGCTGCTATTAGGTCTCCCCAGAGCCCAGACTGAACAACCCCAACTCTCTCAGCTTGTCTTCATAGGGGAAGTGCTCCATCCCGCTGATCATCTTTGTGGCCTCCTCTGGACCTATTCCAACGGGTCCAATGGCACTAGACACCAACGTTTAACTGCAAAGTAACTGAAAAAAAAATTATCACAAAATGAAGTCTAGACTTATTTTCCATTACCAACCAATATTTTTCCATTACCAACCAATATTGTCACTCCCCCTTTTTCATTATTTTCCTAAATATCATCTTCTATTCTGTTTTGTTCTGCTTCTGTAATGTGATAGAATGTGCACAATCCATTTTTTAGGCCAAGGTGTTATAGTTCTGTATCAGTTCTTTAGTGAAGAAAACAGGCACAAATGTTCATTTTTTATTTGTTAATAGAGATATATCTTCATAGAATAACAGCTTCAAAGAATCAAACAATAATGAAAACTTGTCTTTAATTAAGCCTTTCACAAAATGGAATAGTAGGGAGAAGAATCTTAGGGAGCCATAATTAAATTTAATGAGACTGAGCATCTGAACTCTACTCCACCCAGGCGGCAGCAGCAAGATGCAACTGTGTCGCTGCTGCCAACAATGAAGGTGTAAAAATAGAACACAGTTATTATTCTTCTGAAGTGAACAAAATTTTATTGACTTTCTTTTCCGCCACTACCTCCACCAATAGAGCACTGTTGGGTTACCTGCTAACTTATTAACAATATACAGCTTTTGCAGGCCCAGTCATGGAGATGACACACTTTCCCAGCCAAGGATGAACCTTCTGAAAAAGTGTTTCAGAGAGAAAATCTTGAGATGAACCATTTGCTGTGTATCTTACATTTCTGCCTCACATCAAATGCTTTAATTGGTCCAGTGGAGATGTGATGGAAACTTGTCATCACTACAGTGCCAGTCCAAAGGAACGTCCTTCCTTTTCTCTAAAATAATGATTGGCCACTGAATAGGGCTGCCAGCCATTCCAGAAGGCACATGGGTTTTGCTGCCAACACAGCATCTGCACGTGCAAGGGATCAGTATCGTCCCAATGAGAAATAATGTGAAAAATAGAACCAGTGTTTACACTGACATCTGCAACCGTAGTGACATTTTTTCTGACCCCATATTCATACCACATCGAACTGAGATGACTCACCTAAGGACTGCTCTGAAAGTAGCGATGTGGGTAGGAACAGGAAAAGCCCTTATTGCTTCTTACCTGTTAGTTCACTTCCCCCCGTGAAAGATGGACACCAAAATTCACAAGCCATTTCCCATTGCTATCAAGGACTGTGCAAGAACAAAATAATAGCATGCATAGGGGATATTGAAATGTGTCTTGAAGAGCATGCTTTGGAGAAAGATGAGGTTAGATAAAGTACCGTATTATCCCCCAATAAATTCCATATGCATTAGAGTACAGTGATAGTAATGCATTCACTGTCCTATTTTCTTAATCCTCTTGCTTGTGGAGCTGTGGCGTGGGTGGAAATCAAGATTAAAAGATAGGAGGCTAGATAACTATGCATAGCTAAACCCTGAAAATATTAATTTTTGTCTTTGAACTGTGCTAGTCATGGTGGGGAGTAAATTAATGCAGGATTAGGAACATTATTTTATACTGGATGTGATACAGGGCCAAATTGAAGAGCCCCATTCCCTGTTAATTAAACCACACAGTTCACATTGTTCAAAATACTGATTTAAGGAGCAGAACTGCAAATTAGAAAATATTTTGGTCTGCTTATGTTTAAATTTAATTAACTGGAGATATACTAATTTGACAAGTATTTCACAACACAGAACTTGTAAAAGGAGAGTTGAAGGTTATGCTTCATCTGTAGGCTATATTTTAAGTACAACTTTATTTAAAAAAATCTTAAACACTCCAGCCTTGCAACATAAGACATTTGAAACACTTTACTGGAGGTTTTTTATCAAACAAATGTTTTTACTTAGCATAAAATTATTGGTTAAACATTGCTGAACTTCACCACTACATAATTCAACAAACATAACTGATCATTTTGTTTTGTTTTAGTCTAAATTCTTGAAACGACACCCATGCAGTGGAATGCAGCTCACGTAACATCAGTATTCCAGTGGTGTCATCCCACACTAAGCTGGATGTCTAACATAAAATATAACTCAATCTTCAAAGGTAAAAGTTTCACTTCAGTGATGAAAGAGGAGGCCTAAGTGATGAACTTAAGGTTTAAGCATTTGACTTTTTTCAGGAATAAACTGAAAAAATAAAAATGGAGGTTAATCCCACTTTTTAGGTAACTGATACCAATCTTGTTCAGGCAAATATCTTTCTACAAACCATTCTATGATTCCATAATTGTATGTACTTGCTGAAGAGCCAAATTCTGCAATTCTGCAGAATTCAGTGGGTTTGGATCTCCTTAGAATTGACAGTGTAGATGTTTCTGTTCTGGAAATCAAAGCTTCTGTTTTTAATCATATTGGGTTATTGGTATTTCCGAAGTATTAAATATACGCTACGAAAAATAGAAAACAGTAAATTGGAGGTGAGGCATCAGACAACTTAAGTAGTTGAGTATGATGCCTTATTATCTTCGATATGTTGGTGAGAAGTATGAAAAAGATTTTCTTCCAATTTCTATCACCTCAATACAAGCTGTAACTGTTCTTCTGCTAAGAGGACCAACAAGAGTTTTGTTGAGGAGCAACATCAGGGATATATGAGGAACTGGCATTTTCTTCATCTTCTGAATCTCAGTTTCCCAGAGGTTTTCAGATAACCTTATAAGGTTTGAAGGATGTCCCTCAGAAAATATCCCTGTCTGGTTTTTTTTTTCATGTCTTGAATCAGTGGAAACCTATCATGGTGAGAGCCTTTACATGGTGACAGATAGGGAGTATAGAACTTGTCTATACTTGCATTTATTTAGGGAGGGAGGGGGAAAGCCTATTCTTTACTTAAATATTCTAGATCAGCTTTCCTAAATTCATGCACACGTGTATGCTCTGATGCCAAAACAATTATTTTTTTCTGGTATGACTCTCTTGAAAATTATTTATACTATGTCAGACTAGGAACAGATTGACATAATTTAGAATTAATGTTCCAATATGAGTGGACGTTAGTTTTATCCAAAATTATTTTTTCTGTGTAAACAAGCTGTGAATTTCTCCAGAGATTTCTCTTTGGATACCTAATCTCTGGCTCTGGGAATGTTAGTACTATGTCTATAATAACAAGACATGTCTATGCTCATGCCATGTCCATAATTCCAGAGCAGTTTATCTTCAAGATGAGTGGCTGCATAAAACCTGGCTGTTGGGGTAGGTATGGCCTATGACAGCTCCTTATTCGTGCCTGGGACTTGAAATGCAGCTCATTGGTGATGGTCAAAATGGCTCCAGGGACCCCTCCAACGGCTTAGCTGTGTAGGGGATTGCCCTGGCACTACTTGATACACTGGTATAGATGCAGCTTTAGAGAAGTCACTGAACTAGATTATGACTAGGGACAGTTCCTTACAGTCACCGGTGGCTGAGAAGATTATATTCCTATATGAGATTTTTCACACTGGTTTAATGTATATGTCTAGTAGGCTGCCCAAGCTAGGATGAAGCTCACAAAGTCCTCTATATAGTCCATAGAGAGAAAAGCACCACCTCCTCAGGTTGATTAAAAAAA
>VXBJ01005709.1:567928-642874 GCA_013400055.1 Nycticryphes semicollaris
AAAAAGGCTTCTTACCAGGCATTTTTTTTTCTCACTGAATCGCACAGAAGTGACTGGTCGCTACTAGCAACTCTGCAATCATGACATCATGATTGAGTCTGCCACCCTCACTCACAGTAAAAAGAACACCTTTTGGTGCTTAAACGGCTCTCTGAGTCACTCAGAATCAGATTCATATCTTCTCTGAGAGAACCTATTGCTGAGAATCTGTCTTACCAGGATGGTGACAGCTGCTCTGTAGTCTCCAAAACGCACAAACGCCAAGCTCCCCATAGTGGCGTTGCTGTGATTTAGGGCATCTGCCTGCACAGAGCTTATGAACTGCAATTTGATTTCGATGAGCCATCTGTATTCCTGTTTGTTCCTATGCCTTGTACTACTTACGTGGAAAACAGGGAGCCTAGTACATACAGCTTTGTATTAAAATTGCCCCTTTTAAAAGATTATTATCTAGTGAAGCTAGGGTCTAGTCTTGGAAAAAAACCACATTTCTTATTAGAGCTATGTAATTGCCATAGAGAGACTAAAGGAAATCAGTATTAAAGGTAACGTACATACTGGGACTCTCCATTGCTTAATGCAGTTTGCTTTTACCTGCTGTAAGCAAGTGGGAGTTTTTTTGGCAAAAAGTGGCAGACCACATATGAGATCTAAAATTAGGTATCAAGTTAATCTTTGGCAGATAGTGTGAGTGCCCATGTAGCAGGGAATTATATATGAAAAATGCAGGTGCGTGCCACAACATAGTAATAGATGAGAGCTGAACCCACTGATGGGTAAGAGCTGTGGCTGTGAATAGCGGCTGTTAAAGAGTGATGTTGTGTTTGTCTTGGAGATCCATAGCCATGGATGTGTAGTCCAGATTGGTAAGATAAATGAACTCTGGAAGAAATAAGAAATTCCCCTCGTTTTGACCTCAGCACCAACTCCCTCATGTTTTCCAGCAACTTTAGACCGATGTAAGATTGCCACCTTCTTCCAGGATCAGCCCTTGCTTTCTGACGGACAAACACCCTTGAGATATTTACTCATATCCACCTGGATTTCAGAGAGCTGCCGGATAATGAAGTGGCCTTTCTTCATTTCCTCCAAAACTTTGAAGAATTTCCTGAAGTAATCCAGGTGGAAGGCTGATTGTGACCTGGAGACTTTGGAAAAAACACTAGAAAGCATTGCTGTAAAGCGGTCACTGTATTGACTTTCACTGAAAGCAGGAGGAGTCACAGATGAAGAGATGTTGACGTATAGTCACTAAAGAAAATGTATTAGTATTGAAGTGCATGGAACACCAGAAAAGGACACAGGAAACACATGCAGAAGGGATCTGTGTGAGTCCTGGAGTTGTGGAAGCAGAAGGAGCACAAAGCCAAAAGCAAGAAGACAAGACAGCTAGAAAAAAAAGGGGTGCAAAGAAGGAGCTGGAAGGAGATGGCTATTTTTACACTGTGAGTCTCCCTCGTGAGAACTGGCAAGCGGAGAGATGTCGATGTGATATTTTGATCTATCAAATGCAGCAAGTAAACTCCTCATTCAACTTGGTTTCCTGGGGAGAGAGATGACATTGAATAACTAATGCCTCACAGGTAACAGTCAAGAGCAGAATAACTTTAGATTGGCAAATGGATAATGCAATATACTAGGCCAAATGAGAGAGATTTCCTAATATCAAAATTGGCAATCATTGACTATAAAAATTATTGGAATAAAGAACAAAGGAGGCAAAAGAAAATAGGGAAAAACCATTCACAATGAGAGCCTTTTTCTTGATCTGGTATCAGTTTAGTTGTGTGCTATTATTTCATATGAAATGTCTGCTGAAAACAAACTAATTTACAGAAGAGTTTCCAAAAAAATGTGCCAGAAGAAGTGGATTCCTGCATTGTTCGTAGAACAAAACCAACTTTAAAAAGAAGTCAGTAAACCTTCAAAAAGATAAGAAAGACAGATAGTGATATACAGGATGCACAGGAATGAGGAGGAAGGAAAGAAATAGTGATCTTTGTGGCTGTAAATTCTTCCAACACCAGGCGTAATTCATTAAAAGAGGAAAGATGTTCCTGAGATAAATGTGGGTCCTTATATGAGATATTGTATAACAAACTTCAGTTGAAAGGAACTTCAAATAGATATTTTCAAAGTTAAATTTAAATCTCTTGGGGGAAAAATATGAAGAAAAAAAGAGGATTTTATTCATTATAAAGGCATTTTATTCATTATAAGAGACAAAATTATACACATAAAACCTTTCACAGCAGTACAAATATTTAAATAGCTGCAAATGAAAAACTTATATTACCTGAGAATGAAAGCATATTTCTGGAACCACATATCTTTGAGCCTCTGATGTACTGGTTTGGGGTGGGATAGAGTTAATTTTCTTCATAGCAGGTAGTATGGGGCTACGTTTTGGATTTCTGCTAGAAATAGTGTTATAATACAAGGAAGTTTTAGTTATTGCTGAGCAGTGCTTACTCAAAGTCAGGGCCTTTTCTGCTTCTCACACCACCCTGCCAGTGAGTGTCTCGGGGTGTGCAAGACATTGGGAGGAGACACAAGCAGGACAGCTGACACGAACCGACCAAAGGGATATTCCACGCCATGTGACATCATGCTCAGCAATAAAACTAGGGGCAAGGTTGGCAGGGGGACAACTTCCTGGGGACTGGCTGGGTATTGGTATGTTGGTGGTGAGCAATTATTTTCATTTGCCCCACTTGTCTTTCTTGGATTTTATTTCTCTCTTTGTTATTTTCCTTTTCTTTACAATTTTTTTTTTTGTCTAATTTCATTTCAGTTATTAAACTGTTCTTATCTCAACCCATGAGTTTTCTCCTTTGTACCCTTCCAATTCTCTTCCTTCCACCCTGCTGGGGGTAAAGTGAGCAAGCAGCTGCGTGGTGCTTATTTGCCAGCTGGGATTAAACTACAACAGTATTTTTTGGCACCCAACATGGGTCTTGAAAGGTTTGAGATAATAATAGACTGACTAGCGTGTATTAGAAGGGATTTATATCTTTTAACAGTTGCAGGTTGCAATATTGATTCATCTGTTCTTGATGCAGTTAGATAAACCATGGTCTTTTTTTTTTTTTTTTGCTGTACATGTTAAAGTCTGATGTTGGCTTTTGCAGTTTGCTGTGTTCTGTAGTGATTAGTGATATTTTTCCCTGCAAGATATGTTATTAAAACACTGACCTTGAGTTTAATTGGGTATTTGGGCTCTATATTGATGCCATTACTGTAATGAAATACAGTAACACCTCATGAAGACAATTACCAATTATACTTCTTCATCTGAGAGGTTTTTTGTTTTTTTTTTGTTTGTTTGTTTTTTTGTTTTTTTTTTTTTTTGTGGAGAAAATACAGAATAGCACCTTCACTACCTTGTTCTGTTATGATTTTCTCTTGTTACAATAACTTATCAGTCTCTTGAATATGCTTGGGTAGTTAAAATACTTCTATTGGTATTTCTTAGGAATATTGCTTTAGTTTTGTCTAAGGTTAACAAGCAATTTAGGAATATAACCCAGGCCCCATGAGAGTATGGTCACAGGTGGCAAAGCATGTGGGAACTTCTCACTTCTAATGGTCTCAAACTTCACTTCCCAAACCGCTACAGGATCCTGATGAAGTGATAGAATGTCTGAAAAAAAATGCCATGGCTATTCCAAGGAGGCACAACTTACCACACTGTGCTGGGCTCTGGCCAGCATCTACCAAACACTGCTTGCTATTATGCAGCACCCTCAGGGAGAAGAGAGGGAGCAGGGGGAAACAACCAGAAGAGGCAGCCTGTACTGCAGCAGAGCAGTTACAAGAACAGGAGGAAAAAGAGACTGAAATCATAAATGAGATAGAAATCACCTGATGCCTAACCCTAAGTGAGCTGTGAGATATGAGAAAAGATTTTAGCCTTCAACAAGGTGAGATAATTCTCAGCTGGTTACTCCAATGCTGGGATATTGGGCCCAGAAGACAGTAAGGAAGCCCATCAGCTAGGATCTCTTACTAAGGATAAGGCTATTGATGAAGAGATTGGAAAAAAGCCAGGAGTTTTCAGTCTTTGGAGGCAACTCCTGTCAAGTGTGAAAGACATGTATCTCCTTGAGGAAGAACTTGCAAATTTGCGAAGTAAATCACAGAATCACAGAATGCTATGGGATTGGAAGGGATCTCTGGAGATCATCTAGTCCAACCCTCTGCCAAAGCAGGTCCTCCTAGGGCAGGTTGCACAGGAACTTGTCCAGGTGGCTTTTGAATGTCTCCAGAGATGGGGACTCCACCATCTCTCTGAGCAGATTATTCCAGTTCTCTGCCACCCTCAAAGTGAAGAAATTCCTCCTCATGTTTAGATGGAACTTCTTATGTACAAGTTTGTGCCCATTTCCTCTTGTCCTCTCACTGGGCACCACTGAAAACAGACTGACCCCTTCCTCTTGACACCCACCATTAAAGTAATGGACTTAAAAGGACAAATATTGAGGGGGGCATGCAGTATCTGAGGGAATTAGCCTTGCTGGATGTGATTTATAACAACCTAGATGACAACCAGGCTTCCAAAGACCCAGATGAAATCTGGTGCACATGGCCAATGTTGCAAAAGTTTGTATGAAATGCACTGTGATACATCCACACCCTGGCCATAATGAGATGGACAGACATGAAGGCACAACTATAGATAAGCTGGCCTGACAACTCCCAGAATATAAAGATAATCTCATTTCCTGCATGTTGGCCTGTGTCTTGGCTGTGGACAGACTGACCCAAAAAATGTCTCAGCAAGCTGAGAAGGACAGGTCTTCTTCACACACACTAACCAAAACCTCAGCTATTAAGAGTCAGCCTTTTTCTGTTCAAGGGAAAGGGTACTGGTGAGGCACAACATGTGCAACCCTGTAGTTCTTGTGTAACCAGAGGGAGGACATGAAGAAGTGGGATGGTTAACCTTCCCGGAGATTAGAAGCTCAGGTACAGAAACTGCAAAGAAAAATAACAGCCAAAAACCATCCATCCAAAGAAAAGTGCTGCCCCAGTGTCTGTTGGGCAGTGTAGAAGATCATACTTTTGACCTTGATGAAAGGACTTCTATTTTGCAGTTACAAAAATCAAACTCTGAAGCTCTGACCAGGACTTTCCTTTGGCCAAGCGGAGGAAAGAGAACAACTGGGTTTACTCCAGCTCCTCCAATGGCTATCATGATTATCTCCAGCTTTCATAAAAGCTGTGAAAAGCAGGGAAAGCCAAAGGAAGAGATAATATCCAGGCACTTTGCACCCCGCAGACCACAGAAAAAAGCTGAAGCTAATGTTTTGACTAATTACTCCTTTCACTGCTTCAGTATTGCAAGCTGTTACTCTGGTTTCTGCAAACTAAGCTATTTGTCTGACAATGTCAGAACAGCCATCACGGACAGAGCAGTGGGGCTTTTCCTCCAGGCCTGCTATTCCAGCCTGTTTTGTTTTTTTGAGCGAACTGCAGTTTACTGGCAGGCAGTTTGTACAATTGACCCATCAACGAGAATTCACCCACAGCACATCACCACTTTCCCCCAGCCAGTCATATGTCAGCACAGAAGTAGCAGTTGAAATGCTTAAAGCATTGTTAAAGAAAGCTGTAAGCATTGAAGAGAATCTATGGCAGGCTATAACTGGATGTAGAAACACTATCACAAAAATGTTAATTAACAACAAGTTTGTACAATATCTGATGTCAAGATGCTGTTGTATATCGGTGCCCGTAACTCCATCAGTAACAAAAATGGCAAAGGAAAAAGTGCAGAACAAAGGAAAGACACACAGAGAAGAACAGAAGAGCTTTCAGATTTACACTGTGGAGGACCTCAAGAACAGGCTTTTAGAAGAAACTGCAGTATGCAAGAGGATTCTGCAACAAAGATGTAAATGATCATTTAAGAATTCACTATTGCACATACCACTAGAAGACAGATGTGACAAAGGTAAAATATGCACCCCATTAAACTTCAGTACAGGACATGAGAAAACCCATGAAGGGTTGATGATAAATATGAGAAAGCACTTAAAATACTTAATTTACAGCAGGACAAAGGTAAGTCTCCTCAGGATCAGAAAGACTTTCCTTGAAACCAATATCAAACTGCCTCCACTGTACAGAAAAGCTTTTGGGCAGTGCAGAGGTCCGAAAGGACAGACTTTCCAAGAACTTCCTTAGCTGCTGAGACAGTTAAAAGTGAGATAATAAAAATAAGAGTTGGTGCTAATGGTTGTTAATGCACATGCATACTATGAACTCTATTATCTCAAGTGCATATGAGGAGCAATATATTGCGATACAGAGTTTCCACATATTGAAGAAGAATGGTGAATACAGAGAAGGATGCTCAGAAGGATTCAGTGTATTACAACAATATTTTGAGAGCAAAGGTGGAAAACTGTGCTGTATTGGCAGTCTTGTTTCCAGTCTCTCTCAGCGTGAATACCAAGCAGATGGTAAAATATTTCAATTAGTGGCAGCTACCATTAAAGTGATGAAACATTTCGGGGAAAAAGCCCAACACTTTTACAATGACTGTGTTTTAAAGCTTATGACTTCTTTCATCATTTGAGGTACATAGGTGCTTTTTAAAATGCTTTTAAGTTTGTGGTTTTTAATCTGAGATTATGAAGAATATGTATCACATAGCAGTTGGGATGCCAGGCTCTTGTGAGGCCATCGATATGTTTGTTACCATATTTGCTTGACTGAAGCCATGACAAGCAACTCTGGGACTCATAGAGAGGCAATCAAAAGTGACAGGGCAACTGAGAGCTCTGACAAGTGATTGCAGAATGCACTATATTGTACTTCGCTGTGGGAAAATTACTTAAACCTTACTGTTAATTCTAATATCCCTTAGCAGCATGTGCTACTCCACAGTGTGTTATAGTGTCAAAAAGTTAGCAGGAAGTGGACCTAATTCTAATGCATGACCAAATTGCTTCACCATGTTTCTACCATATCCAAAGTACAGAGTTGAGACATCATGGTCACAGTGCAGAGCATAATCACCAGCCAGCTGTCTCCCTTTGGTTAATGTAATTCTTCCTCAATACTTTGCTGACTTTTTCTCTGAAGTCAGGATCAAAACAATCCTTCTTCTGTGTTCTCTGTGTGAATGATCTCAGACAGAATAATTGCGCATCAACAAGCAATAAAAAAGAAAACCTTCCCTTATGAGGAAGGAGCACAGACGTAAAGAAAAATAAGTAAAAATTCTAATAAAAGCTAAAAGTGGCATTTTCAGATTCTCCTCTTTTTCTCTGTTTTTGGATCTAAAACACACTTATGTAAGACCCTGGGGGTGTTTGTTTATGTGTGGAGGTGTATTTAACTTCATGCTAAGTTCTTTCCAAAGAAATCACCTAAATTTGATATCTTGAACCTTTGATTTGATGGTCTTCCTATCTTCTCGTTTTTTTTTTCTTGCAGTCTTTCCACAGGGATGTTTTCCCTGGCATCACTAAGCTTTGATTTAGGCTATTAAATCATATTTTGCTATCCAATCTATCTACTGACATTTCATTCTTTCTGTGGAGATAAAACCTCTGTTATTATCAAGCGTCTCTGAACGCATTTTGCCTTAAGGTGTTTGTCTGTTACACAAGGGAAGGAATGGGAAGAAATGAAGATGCTCTTATGGACATCCAGAGGGCACTGGACAGGCCTGAGAGGCGGGCTAGTGCAAATTGCATGAAGTTCAACCAAGCCAATTGCAAGGTCCTGGACCTGGGATGTGGCAATCCCAAGCACAAATACAGGTTGGGCGGAGAACGTCTGGAGAGCAGCCTAGAGGAAAAGGACTTGGGAGGGATGGTGGATGAGAAGCTTGACATGAGCCAGCAGTGCGCACTGGCAGCCCAGAAATCCAACGGCATACTGTGCTGCATCAAAAGAAGCATGGCCAGCAGGTTATGGGAGGTGATTCCCACCCCTCTACTCTGTGCTCGTGAGACCCCACCTGGCATACTGTGTCAAGCTTTGGAATCCTCAACAGAGAAAGGACATGGGCTTTTTGGAACAGGTCCAGCAGAAGGTCACAAAAATGATCAGAGGGAGGGAACACCTCTCCTATGAAGACAGGCTGAGAGAGCTGAGGTTGTTCAGCCTGGAGAAGAGAAGGATCTGGGGAGACCTTATAGTAGCCTTCCAATATCTGAAGGGAGCCTACAGGAGAGCTGGAGAGGGACTCTTTGTCAGGAAATGTAGTGACAGGACAAGGGGTAACACCTTTAAATTGGCAGAGGGGAGACTGAGATTAGATACCAGAAAGAAAATCTTTCCTGTGAGGGCTGTGAGGCACTGGAACTGATTGCCCAGAGAAGTTGTGGATGCCCCATCCCTGGAAGTGTTGAAGGCCACGCTGGATGGGGCTTTGAGCAACCTGCTGTAGTGGAAAGTGTCCTTGTCCATGGCAGGGGAGTTGGTACCTGATGATCTTTAAGGTCCCTTCCAACTCTAGCTGTTCTATGATCCTATGATTCTATGATCCTATGATTCTATGATTCTATGATTCTATGATTCTACGATTCTATGACATAGGCATTTCATGCATTAAAAAAATGTAACTAAATGCAAATTCTAAGCACTTCCTTTACTGCATTGTCCCTAGCAATAGTTAAACATACAACCAACTTGGGGCTTCACTATTTTATACTTAAGGGGAAAGAGGTCTGCTTTGAGGTGTGCTCTCAAGATGAGGTTGAAAATAGGAAATAATGTTGTAGAAACATTAGCCCAAAAGGAAATACCATGCTGTGAGTTACCTGAGTTTGCGTCTGTGGAGAGCTCAAGGGAGAGGAGGGAGGAGGGAGGAGTGACCCAGAAGGGGTCCCATGAACAGACCCCAACACTGAGCCTCTTGGGTGGGGAGAGGGGTCTGGAGGTAAGGGGGGAAGCTGGGATTGGGAACAAGGGCTGGGGGAGCAGGGCATTTTAGTTTTCATCTTTGGTTCTCATCATGCATCTGTATTTCTAATTGGCATTAAGTTAAACTTTTTTCCCTAAAGTTGACTGATGGTAACTGATGTGTGATCTCCCTGTTCTTATCTTAACCCATAAGCTTTTTTATCCCATTTTCTCCCCTGTCCTGCTGAGGAGGGAGGGGGTGAGTGAGTGGCTGGGTGGGAGTCTGGCCCTTAGCCAGGGCTGACCCATCACAGTCAGACTGGAAAGCTCTAACGAAGATTTCCTGAAGCAATCTGTGACATCTTACATCAAAATCCATGCAACAAACACTCTGCTTAGTAGCAAACCCTCTGTTTAGATTGGTTACATCTTTTTTTTTTTTTTTTTAAACAAAACAAAACAAAACAAAACAAAAACCAAACCGAAACAAAAAACCACAGAAAACCAAAACAGGCCCATTTTTACCTACTTTTGCTTTTCTGGCATCTATTTACTGCAGAAATCTAAAACTATAAATCAATTCCCATCGCAGCCTCTCTTGAAACCACTGGTTGAGGTGTGCTTCCACTATCTTGCTGAGTGTCAGAATAGTCTTCTGGTTGTCAGCGTTCACTGGAAGAAACTCCCCAAGGCCACCAAATTTCCATTTCCCAAAATAGTTTGTGCAGTTTAAATGTATACCCTCTGGATACAGAGCAGTGACAGATGCTGGAGCTGGATTCCTCCTAGTCCCTAAACACCACACCTGGAGATATGAAGTGCACTGATTGTAGCCAATTGCAGGCACCCTGAACATCATACTTAATTCAAGCCAGAGGAAGATGAAAGAAGGTTACATTTACTAAATCTTCAACGGACACATCTGCAAACCTTTATAGAAGTGAATAAGAAAAAATACATCTACCTGCTTAAAGATGTTCTCTTACACTTTCTCTCACCCTGTATGCTTTGGCTGATATACTGACAGGCTCTCTTCCTCCTTACTCCCAAAAATTTCAGCTGTCGCCAACAACTGAACTCTAAGATCACCTGCACAAAACCAGTCCAAACCTTTAGGGCACACCTTTTTTATAGTTCTGATCCATCTACTGGGCTCATTCCCATTTCCTATGTATCATGTCTTTGATTCAAGCAAAAAGAGGACTGGCCATTATTCTCATCACTCTTGCTCGAAGATGCTGATATCTGTGGGTCTGGCACAGTTTTATCTTTGTTGCTAGAGGGATAACAGTCATTTTTATTCTTGTCTAAACTTCTAACAAGTCTTTAATGTGCAGTGAAGTATTGTGACCTTTTCTAATGAGTGGGGAAATTTCACACCTCAGACTGATGGCTTTTCAGAGTCAGCTCTAGTGTTTCACACGCGACATCTAGATCGACAGTTTTTATGGAGACAGACGACAGACACGTGAGACAAATGTGCATCATTACTGGTATTTGCCTGAGACCAGATATTAAGGTCATCAAGGTCTTTGGGTGCTTAAGGTTTTGATCATTTCCAAATATAACACGACAGCCTGCCAGAGCAAAAGAAACATTGCAATAGAGTACACTAATGACAGTTGCACATAACATCAGCAGCCCTTGTTGAACTAATACTCCTCGTAAATCTGTACTTGGAACCGTAAAGATACTGGGGTTGCAGATAGATAGTAATACTAGATTATATCTAAGAGCAATTGGGACTGAACAGGTTTTTCTGCCAGGCACGTGGTTAGAGCCCAGCCTGTTGCGTTACCACAGTGATCACAACATTTGCCTTCTATACAGCATCTGTTCAGAATGACGTCTTCCCAGGCTGTATGTACTATTAATATTTTATTTAACAAACACTTGAAGGGGTGTGATGGTGTCAGGAACATTTTGGATAACAACTCCTCTTCCTCCCACTCTGCTGTCACTTCATTTGTTTCCCGCAAGGGTACTTCTCAACACTGAATTTGGTCCCTGATATCTATGAAATGAAGGAAAAGTATGAAAAAAGCATAACATTTTTTATTGTCTGTTTCAAATTAGGGGTATGTAAATGGCTCAAATTCAGAAAAAAAATATTCCCCAACCTCAAACAGCTTTGCTTTCCCTTTGGAGCCATTCTAATTTTAGTAAAACCTCAATCCAGTTATGTTAATTATTTTTTTAATAGCTTCATTTAAAATCAACATAAAGAACTCTATTGACTTTACACCTTATTCTCATGAGCTTCTGCACAATGCATTGTTACCGTAACACAAGCAAAATTACACTTGCTCAACAAAACACTGTTACCAGCTACCACTTTTGGCATGTGGTCAGCTGTCTTCAGAAATAACCCATCTCTTTTTGTTGATGACTGAAGAAAATAAAGTTGAATGCCCTGCTTGTGTATGGCTAAAGCTGGAAAATTATTCTCATCTATCTAAAATGTGAAAATGTACGTGAAAGCAACTTCATCCTCAACATTTTAATATTCATAGTGCTTTTAACTTGTCTACAGTATTACTATCCCTTTTCTTTCACCAGGGAGCATTCCTAAAAGGATATTCCCCATCACTGAGGGTTTACACATCTAAATGGGCAGTGCAGATCTCTAGCAGAAGAACAGGAAGAAACCACAGGTTCCTTATTGAGACATTACAAATGAAGAAGCTTCTTAGAAAGGAAAGACTTGAAGCCTCAAGAAAACACTGAATGGACAAGACAGAAGAGAAAGATAGGAATGGGAAAGGGGGGAAACTAGAAGGAATTACGAATAATCTATAGGTTTCTAATGGCAGAGGAGAGCAAGTTGCTTAAAGCCCCAGAAAGGTGTAAAAAGGCGTCAGGATAAAAGAAGAAACTCCAGGGAAAAGTGGGTAACAAGGGACATAAAATCCTCCTTCTCCTGCATTGGAGAGCAGTTCTTTTGTACAAGAAAAGTAGCAAGCCAATAGGTTTGTCACCTTTTCACACTTTGTTTCATTCCGATCCCAGATGAAATGCAGCTCTGGCAGTTTATTTACTACTGCACTTGAGACCTTGTAAGTTCTTTTAAGTTTTCCCTTCAGAGACTTTCAATTTATGGAAGAATGACGCAAAAAGGACTTTGCTGTAAAAATTTCCCTGTCCTGTATCTGCTGTAAAGAATTGTTAAAGAGAACATTTTGTTTTTACTTAATATCACTTATGGCCCTTCTTTTGTCATTAGTTTCTTGGGTCCTGTGTACTTTTATGTGCTTCCTTCTTATTTCTTTCTTTTTTTTTTTTTTTGTTTTCTTTTTTTTTTTTTTTTTTTTTTTTTTTTTTTTTTTTTTTTTTTTTTTTTTACAGATAACATCCTAGTGTTATTACTATAATTTACTTTACCACTTTTTGAGCTTCCCTTGGCTTTCCTTATTTCCGATTTACACCAGACCTGGCGTCTGTCTTATTTGGACAAGATCTGTCTTATATTGTGTTATTTACATGAGATTCACATATGTTTTTTAAGAAGGCTTCTTTAGCCTTAAAAAATATGCTCATTTTTCTGCTTAATGATGTGAACTTCCATTTTTCTCTTGGTGTTCATTGTCTCTGGAATTGCTCCTTACGTACTTTCTATGTCAAATTTGTAGAGTGTAGGGTGTTCCTTTTGTATTACATTCTTCAGCATGCTGCTAACCTTTTCTATCAGCATTTAGAGTTTGCCCTTTCACAGTTCGTTGTCACAACATTTGCCTTCTGGGAGATACTCTTACCTGTAATACCAAATCTAATTTTTTCCTGATGCCCAGTGGAACCCATGTAACCTTTGTAGATCTGTATAACAGATGTTATTTTACCAGGGCTCAATGCAGGGGATTAAATTCTATATTTTATAGTCATTGCCATTACTAAAAAATGCTCCTTCCAGTCTAACTCCCTCTTGGTTAAGGTGATGACTTGCAGGGCTTTGGTCCTACCTAGGAGATGACTTCTAAATTCATGCAACTCCATGATTTTGAACATTGCTCAAATTGGCTTTATTTTGAACAAAGCAGTTCAAATCAAACAAGTAAAAGAAAATTGTCGAATGCATGTCCCATATAGATAGAAATGCAGAGACCAAGGAGAGTAGCTAAGAGTGTGTGTTAATACAGATGAAGATAAACGCACAGGCGGAATTTTATTTATCAAATAAATAAGGTAAAAGCAGGAAATAGACACAACTTCTCACCACACATACATTTATATCATTCCGGTAGAGAAGTAAGAAGTATTGGTATATAGATAAGCAATGTTCTTCTCCTGAGCCAAACATCAGTGTGAAACAGTTCCATATCCCTTTATATGTCTTTTTTTTATTGGTTTATTTTTGTCTATAAAGGTCTTAATAGTGAATATGTTGGGAAAAAAAGTCTTTATGCTCAGCACTGGCTCCCATAGTGAGGAGGCAGGTGGGGAGTTGACCGGAAAATAAGGTAACTGAGCTATTTACAGGAATTGAAATTTGAAGCTCATATGAGAAATATGTGCAGGAGAGGCCAAGTGGAGGATTTTTCAACTGTTACCATTACCCTGAATGGGTGAAATAGAAAAATTAAAAACAAACAAGTGAAATTATATAAATACTCATCACCTGCTACATATTTATCTTTCCAAATGATAAACAAAGTTTTTGAGAAGATGATATATTCCAAGTATGAATTGATGTTGGTGTAACAAAGAGAAAAATATGGCTAACATTTCTTTCAAGGAGCTTAGTCTTCAAATAAAATGAGAAGAAACAGGTAGATAAAACAAGAGATGGGAAGGAAATAAAGGAGGTTATTGGGGATGCTGTGTTAAGAACTGGTAACTACCTTCACATTTCATTACTCTTCACTTCTTGAGTTAAGTCTTCTGTGAAACTTTTTGGGCTCTGGAATTTTTTTCCCAGTTGGCTATAGGACTTGTGCTGAAACAGTAAAAATTGAGTTTATGTTTGCTATTCACTGCATTGCAGCCCATGAATCCCCTGTGATTATTAGTGAAATCACTCGCAGTTACCTGTTTCCTCACTTTGAATAGAACTGTGTTACTTCACCAGCAGTACAATAATGTAGGTACCCCAACTGAGGAAAGAGAAATTCAAACACACCAGCTTTTGGTGTATAGCTGTTGTACATGAAAGTAGTGGTATAAAAGCTGTGAGAATTGGCTGTCTTGCTGTGGCTCTCTGGACCTTCAGGCACTTAAATGGACATTTATGTTACGGAGACAGAGTCACCAGTGACTCTTAGGCAAGCCTGACCTTGGAAGCCCTTGTAAATCAACCTTTCACTGAACTTGTCTCACCTTCCAGATTAAACTTGTTCCCCCTGGAAACCCTGAGAAAACAGGTGATTCTCTCACAGAAATTCAGTTACCTCTTGGAGAGTGAAACTCCGTGGAAGTCTGGGAAAAGCAAGATATGCTTGGATTATGTTACAGCGGCCACAGCTACTGGGCTCTAAATGCATGCTGAAGCATCGAGATCGCCTGAAAGATCAGTATCGCAGGAGGCAGAGGAGACTGTCATTTTGCTGTATTCTGCATCCACTTACGAGCATTTTACTTCACTGTAATACTAAGAACAGGAAAGGTTATTAACAGATGCCAGAAAATGTGAATTCAATTACAGTATATTGCAAAATCCTCAGATGTAAAGTAGATTTACAAGGTACGGCTATATATTTAGTCCAATAATGATGAACATAATCGCCCTTTTATAATATGAATGACATAAGGAAGAAAGGAATAAATGGTTTTTTGTGGCTTTCATGTTCAGAATCAGTAACTCCTGAGCATGAGTGATAAACAGAGCTCCCTGAAGATCATACACAAGAAATCTTTGATGAGAAAATGTACTTCAACTCCTACATATTTTTAGCAATTTTTTGAACAGTTTTAAAAAGTCAGTGAATAGAAGGGTAGCCATTTTGGGGGGGGGAGGGGGAGAGAAATGTGTCATATTAAGGTCTTTTTTTTTTTTAATTTGTTACCATTACAAGCTAAAGTTGCAGACAAAAGAGACAATAAAGTCTCTCTTCTGTTTTTCTTCTATCAAGAGTGGCTCTATTTTTTTTTTTAATAATAGGAAAGAAATTTGAGTTTTGGATTCAAATTAAACATTCATTTTCACCATCATATATCCTTGTGCAGCATGATGAGTATTTAGTCAACACCAAAGCTCTCCCTAGCCTTTACGTGGCCACATTTGTTTTTTTACACAATAAACCATCCAGGCAATGTGGAGCACTACTGGCTGGAAAAAGAACATTTTGCTATCTGCTTATTTGGCTTCTGTTGCTGTCACAGCATTGCAGCACTGCTGAATATTATGTTCCTCTTTCATTGGCAGTCTAGAAATCATCTTCATTAACTTGGAGGGCCATGCTTGTGACACGACACTTTGTCTCTGTTCATGCATGGAGTAAATCCATGAACCTATAAGCTTATGCAGCAAGAGAATATTTCTTCATATACCACCCACTTGAGCATGCCCTGGAGCCATGCCCAAGAAGACTACCTGGGGGAGCCTGTAGACTCACCTGCTAAGTTTAGACAGAATATAGGGGGAAAATGCAGTCTGATAGAGACACCAACATAGTTAGAAACCTAAATCCTATTGAAGCAAAGCCCTTACATGCACTGAACGGAGATCAGCCCATGTTGAACACAAACTGTGTGAAGATGTAGATCTCTCCCCAATCTTCCAAATACATTATATATCTTTCCTCTTGTGCTGCCCTCGTGTGCCTGACAGTAAACAGAAAAATGCAATGGGACCTTTTCTAAAAGGGTGAGAGGAGGGATAGACTTTATAAAGCACAGGCAAGAATGGTCAAAACCACCATTTTTCGGCACGTGGCGATTCACAAATATTGTACCAAGCAGCAGATATGGTTTCAGCAAGCTGGAGATGTAGTCACTGCTCCTCCCATACTGAACCAGCACTCAGATCTTTGCTGAGGTGCCAACAGCCTCAGTAATTTATGGGCAATCTGCATAATATTGTGTAATCCAGTACCTCCAGTGTTGCCACTGCTAATAACAAAGTGATTATAGGCTTCAAATTAATGCTGCAAGGCCTCTGTCCTGCAGTTTGTCACCTTGCTGTGTTGGGCTTGTCCAGGCCGTGCCTTGAGCTTTGTTTTAGATTACAGCAATTGCCTGGTGAGCAGGTAACTATTACCTGACTTGTCTTCTTTTGCATTGCTATGTATAACTGTACATTGTAAAGCTTATTGCTAAAGTAACATGTATGTATTATCTGTGACAGGTAGTGTTAACAAATACTTAATCTCTTTAGAATGAGCTATCTATGACTCTAGAATAATGATGAGGTACAGAGTGGAAGTGTGAAGAGATAACGCAGCCTTTGAAAGTATAAGATATGGATTAAACCAGAGGCTATACAATTATAAAAAAATCAGCAATGTTCAGTTACAGACTGTTAAAGAAATGTAACTTCGAGAGCTGAGTAAGAAAAGTTTTTAGGGATAATAAAATGAATATGGATCAAATATACAATATAATTTAAATATATAATATAAAGTCAATTCAGATGTAATGTGGAACTGTAAACCAACAAAGAAAGATAAGGTGCAGAGCATGTTAGAAGTATAAGAATTGTCTAAATTGAACTTGAGGATGAGCATAAATAAACTTTCAGCATCTGCATTGCAGTCTTCTGGCAAAGAACTTTTGGTGCTGAGGATTTGGTGCAACCCACCCTACTTCAATTTTTCTCAAGAAAAACTGCTGCCATTGACTTTAGGACCCAGAAGAACAATGAAGCAGTGAAAGGCTGAGAAAAATGTCACAATTTTAGAAATATGTATATAATAATAATTTTAATGGTGTTATATTAAGACTTGCCTGGATTAATTAGATAATTTTGTTTATGACTGCCAGTATCACTGCACCAATATCAAGTGTTTGCTCTATTTTTATTAGGTTGTTAAGATTTTAATTAAGCCAACAATGAATTCTCAGCTTTGCATATAAGATGTGGGGTTTTTTTCTGTTGAAAGGTTTCTAGTTCAACAGCAGAAGTTTACACAGAATAAACTGCAGGAAACCACACGTGAACCTCATTAAATGTTTTGGGTTTTCTTTGCGCTCCAACAGCCATTCAAAATCTCCATGTCAAACTTCATCAAAAACGTAAACCACGAGGAATAGGTGGTTAGATATGATAACTGAGAGGTAGATGTAGAGAACAAACATTAATCAATGTCTCTTCTGGCTAGGAACTCTGAGTTTCATAAACCTAGACCTCACTAGTAATTATTTTTAAAAATAAATTTACATGTTTCGTCTTAACAAAACAAAAGAATGATTGAAGAGTGCTTATAGACTTTGACAAGGACATAAAATCCTTGAAATGATGAGTCCTGGCTTGGAAGTACAATTTTTTTTTAGGTAGTGGTTTCTCCCACCAATGCTCCCAAATTTCATATGAATTTCAGAGTTTAAATTTGTAATGTGAGAGGGAGGCTCTACAAATCTCTGCAACCCTTCAAATATGTCCACAGGTGACATTTAATGAAGGCAGAAAGCGTACAGGAAGTAAAAGTTAACAATTTTGGTTAAAAAAGGTTTTGGCTATATCTTGATTCCCCATCTTGCTTGGAATAATTATTGTCCCAATTATAAAATATACCATCAGCTCAGACAGCATTGGAGGTGAACTAGAAATTTGACTCTGCAGGCAACATCACTCTTCCAACTAAATCAGTGAAATATATTCAATAAAGTACAGATGGTCTGGTAAATACTGCCAAGCAAATACGTCTTAATATTAATTAATCAAAACCAGAAGTTATGAAAATGAACTTAATCACCAATAATTTCATCTGTCTGGCAAATTAAGGCTTGAAAATTGTTAATATTTTTACATCCTGGAGCTGTGCCACGACAACACAGGTGACTGCAGCCTGGGAGGCACAGAATAAGCAAACTCTGTGTTTAGCAAACTCAAAACAGTAGGGTTGGTGTCCGTCTTCTGTCCCTGGCAGGAAGCCTGCAGACAAACAGAACACATGTTTTTTGCAGCTAACCTGCCACAAGGCTAGAGGAGCAGGCCTTTGGATGGGTCTGAACTTATATCTTCAAGTTGTGGGGGCTCGTTAGATAAGTCTAATTTTGAAGGCAGACAAAATAAAGAAGAGATTATAACTTGAACAGAGATATCTAATAATGTGAGTAGTCAGAGAAGGAGATAGACATAACTTATTTGGAGAATAAGATTGAACAATGAAATAAGGATTTCTTTAGTAAATTTAATTCAGAGTCAGAAAATTCTCCCTATAGGTTATGTGGAATGGTCAAATGGTGTCATGAAAACAAGAAAATTAACTGTTATGGTAGGTAACAGACAATCTGGATACCATGACAAGCAAGTGAGTGTGAGGAGCAGAGAACACACTGCGTAGTCACCTCTGTCACCTCTGAAGCACCTGCTCTCCCAGAGCCGCTAATACATGGGTCACATAAGCAGTCCATGAATGCAACTGACTGTTGGCTCTATCAAGAAGTTGGATAAGCAGTGGAAATTTAGTTGCAATGGATTTGACTTGACTTTGGTTTTCCACCTGATAACGAAAGACAGTTGATAACATAACAACTGAGAGGTAGGTCGGTGGGTTTTTTTGAAGGAACTGATTGAGTCACCCTTAGCATCACAGGGAGAAAATAAGCAGCACTATCTGTAACCTCATTTCCCTCCAATTTTCTTGCTTCTACAAATATCCATGATGGTTTTCAATGAATCTGCCTCTTGCTGCCTAGTTTAGCTATCCTTGGGCTGGAAGAAGCATTGAGTACAGTTTCTCTCAGGCCATTTAGTTCCTTGAAATAGCAGCGCAGAAGACTGGCTGATCCTGTATTAAGACCAGCTCCTAGCCGATGGAGGCTCTGTCCTGAAATGGTACTATTGAGGAGAGAGGAAAAGGAGATTGTTAGAACTGATAACCAAATATGGCAACACCCTTAAGTAGTGTCAGGTATGTAATCATATGCCCCCTGCAGACTTTCTTATGTCAGGACAACACTCTATATAGCACCTGGACTGGTTTCTATTTTTGTGAAGCTTCAGCAGCTTAGTGGAGTGAAATACTCCAAGGAACCTGATTCAGGGATCATGCTAATGCTAAAATTAGGTTTAATAACTTTTTATAGCATTGAAAATAGGTTTCACCAGAAAAAAATCTCTTCCAGAAACCCAGACATTTCAATCAGTTCTGTCACCAGAAGTCCATTGGTTTGATCCTCAGTGGACATCCTTCTATTCACTGGAAAATATACAAATCTTCCAGTAGACTGATTTGAGACAGATTTACTGATTTTAGCACCCTCATTGGGGAAAGTGATGTAGAAAGGTTTTCCACTGACACCACAGGATAAAAGTGGTGAAGGATGTGCTTCAGACTGTCATGAGTTTATTTTTAATAATGGCCATGACGTCAGTTAGTAGTTAATCTACATATAGGCCACATACCTTACTTTGCAGTACAAAGCTTGCAGTTTATTTCCACGGTTGGTTAACAGGGGAGGACAGGGAAATTATTCTGTCAATGTCTTCTGAAAGGCATGGATATTTTAAATTTTCTTTTACTATTTATACTTCTTGTGACCCGTAGTGTGTCACTTTAAGCCTGGTTTCTTCAGGTGGTTTTTACTGTAGCTGCAGAATTCAATGAATACAGCCTTTGCCAGTACAAGCATTTCCTAAACCTGAATGAGACTCCTATAATCAAAGTAATTTTCAAAGGTACAAGAAAGTTGGATTCTTTACATTTGTTTCCAAGCTTTTGAGTCTTGAGATAATTATTTGGATCATATTTCCAAACTTTTCCCATCATCAGGAAGGCTAGATTTTATTCTTTAATGGCAGATTTATGTCGAATTACCAAAAAAAACCCCAAACAACCACCCTCACCAAATGCTTTTATTAGAGCAATACAATATCAAGAGTTGGCAAAACCATGCTCTTTTCCTTTCAATTTTTTTTTCTCATTATCTGCCAGTTGAGGATGTATAGTATGTAGTTCTGCATCAATTCTTGCGATCTTAAACCTTTATTTGTTCCCATTCTGATACTACTTTTCCCAGGGAAAGATATAAAGCAGGACTTCAGAATTCAGCCCTTCATTTCTATCCACAAATACAAAAAAGCTGATTTGAGATATGTGGGAAGAGAGCACACAAATCTTTCTCTTCACATCCCTTTAAAAGCACTTCCTGGTGCAATTAAAAGACAGGGCTGTGTTCTGATAGTGCTGTTACAGCACTAAAACCCAGACCTGTCAGGAGAATCACAGAATCACAGAGTACCAGGGATTGGAAGGGACCTTGAAAGATCTTCTTGTCCAATCCCCCTGCTGGAGCGGGAACACCTAGATCAGGTCACTCAGGAATGTGTCCAGAGGGGTTTTGAATATCTTCAGAGAAGGAGATTCCACAACCTCTCTGGGCAGCCCATTCCAGTGTTCTGTCACCCTCACTGTGAAGAAATATTTCCTCATATTTAAGTGGAACCTCCTATGTTCCAGCTTGCAAATCTATTAATGCATTTTGGTGTCAAAGCATTTGGACCAGCTGGGTGGAATATGAATGGAGCCTGACAATAGACAGACTCTCGGACACTTAAATGGCCATTCAAATATGCTGTTGCTTCATTTCATAGATGTAATCTCATGGTGGTTTTTACCATTTTGATCTACAGAGTCATTTTGCTTTCTTTGTTACCTGTAAAATTTTGTTGAAGCCAAAGTGATTGAATGCACTTGAACAGACCAAAGAGAAGATTTTTGTTAAAATATAAAATGAATGCAGATAAGCATATCTTTTATAATTTGGGGATTATTTTAAAATAATGGGTGTATTTACTTGGGGCTTTTGTTCACTTCTGTTTTGAATAAATAAACTACTTGTAAAGCACAAGTGAATATCATGATCACATTTCAAAATACTCCAAACATAGGAGCACATAAGTCTTAAGTCTTTGGACCGATCTTTTATTTTAAAATGAAAATAGGACAGGCAGCATTTATCGAGTAATTTAATGATAAATAAAACATAAGGTAAACCCATGTGTTAGGTGTTCCAAGTAAGGCATCAAGAAATTATTGCAATCCTTAAGAGTCTGAACAGAAGTGGGAAAATGCAATTTAGTTTGCTTTTGAGTAAATAAAAATAAACTGATGCACTAAAATCTTTCAATAACTCAAATTTTTACTTAGTATTAAGAAGCAACAAAGTGATTAACAAGAACAAAGGAAGTGGGAAGGTTTAATGAAACTGGGGTCTTTTTGGCTGGTCTGCGGAGTGAGACTTGACCTTGAAGTCAGTATTTAACTTTGGAATCTGTGTTGCCTGCACTTACTTAAACTAGGCCTTTACCTGTGGCAGGGAGGTTGGAGTAGATGATCTTTAAGGGTCCCTTTCCAACCAAAACCATTTTATGACTAAATATAGCAGAGATATGTAGTGTTGAAACGTTGCACTAGCAGAATTCATGTCTTAAGGAGAATAAGACTTTCTGTCAGCATATGATTATTTCTTGAAGTATTAACATTTCACGTACATTGGTCAGTAGTGGTTCCCTGCTGGAAAAGCTGTCAATATACCTTATTTTGTGACTGATAGTTTCTCTTTCCAGGACCGCTGTATTTCCATGCTCTTACAAAACTTGAATTATAGCTGGAATGTGTCAAAACAAGTTGTATTTTCATCTTTTTTTTTTCTGAGTAAGAATCTTAAATTTTACTGCAGAAGTCATGGTCTTGAAAATAGTTTTGTGTGAACAAATGAAGTATTGTCAATAACTAAAACTCCAAAGGTATGTTAAAATGCTTCTTACAGTAAACTTAAAAAACAACAATATGACACATGAAGCTGATATTTTACGTACTAGGAGACTGAGAAGGTACAACCTTCCTAAAATAATACTTCATATTAAGATATTTTCTTGTGGAGATAGAAGAGTGGTTGGAGTATTTTACTGAAATATTGGTGTGCCTTACAAATTTATTATGTCTGGTGTGGAAGAATGTAATTTTTTTTTTTTTTAATTGTGATATGAATTCAAAAAGCAGTACTAGTAGGAATAATATGCTATTAGAGTCACCTAGTCTGGTCTTGCAGATGTTCAGACTTCTGTTGCAGAAGAATTAAGAAGAAATAGAGAGTATGTTCTGACAAGAATGCATTAGTACATCATGTAACAGCATAAGGATTCCAGCAGATGATAATTTCAAGAAATTCTGGTTATCCTGACAGTAGAAGGAATCAGAAAGTTTGGGGCACTAGATCCTGGAAATTTCTCAAAGTTTTTTTATGGGTTTTTTTTTTGGTGATTTTTAATCCAAAAGTCTAATACATAATACAGAAACAACACGAAACACATGAAAGAGGGTATTGTAGAATTGCTTAGGTTGGACAGGACCTTTCAGATCATCTACCACCGACCTAATACTGACAAAAAACATGACTAAATCATATCTCTATGCACTGCGTCTACCTGTCTTTTATATACTTCCAGAGACGGTGACTCAACCACTTCCCTGGTCAGCCTGATCCAATGCTTGATAGTCCTTTCAGTGAAGAATTTTTCTTCATATCCAATCTAAACCTCCGTTGTGCAATTTGAGGCTGTTTCTGCTTGTCCTATCCCTCATTATTTTGGAGAATAGACAGAAAAGTCATTGAAGTCACAGTCTCTTAAAGTACACATACAAAAGTCACTGAGCACCCCGCACGACTACACGTATGCCTCAGAAGTAGTTTTTCCCTGAAACTGAACACTGAACTTCCCTGAATACTGAACATTTTACTCCCTCCTATGACCAACTGTTCTCAGTTTACCTAAATTGTATCTACTTTGTATTTGAATATTTGCCTCATTAGGTAACAGCTCAACAGGAAATTGGGAGCAAGTGCATGAGTTCCAGTGATGTTCATAGGCTTTCACACCAAGCAAAACAAATTTCTATTTTTAGCCAATGAAAATGTAGTCAAGATAGTGTGATTTAGGGAAAGATTCATGTAATCCTCAAGTAGATTTCTGTGCTGATGAGATGAACCACTTTCTCGACTTCAGTGACTATGCTAACTGAATGTCAGTAACTATCATGTGAGTCCAGGTAATTAGCGGATATGTGGTATCTGCATAGCTGGGCTTGATAAAAGGTCAGTGTGTGGGTAGAGCCCTACTTAAGCCCCCACCTGCACCCCCAGATATGGTTGACAACTCACATCAAACAAGTCTTTCCTGATTTTCTGATTACACTTTAAAAAGGGTAGACTGTATTTATTTCTTTAAAAGCTTGTGAGTAGGAATCTGTCTTTGAAAAAGGCTGAAAATGTCTCACTATGGCTCTGCTTTGTGAAGTAAGAGAATTTTCAGACATGTTCATTTCAGTCAAGCTTCAGGCAAGCTCTTGGCTCACTTTGCAAGGGACAGGCACCTCTTATTCTTGCCTTGGAATTCATTTGCATTCTAATGATATACAAAGAGACATACACTTTAGTCCAAATCTAGGATTTCATCTGTCTCAGGAACTGGACTACTAAGGACTGCCAGGTAGGCAAGACAAATTAGAGAAGAGAAAATTTGTTTTGCCCAAATAAAACCTCACAGATGTGAATGCATTATTCCAGGACAACAGGGTTCTGAGATGCATTCTGCTTTTGGTGAAGCCATGAACCACACAGAGGAAGAGTAATAGCAGGGCTCACATTGAGAGTGTTTGATCACACAAGCAAAAAAACAGTTCTATATCGCTAAAAGAAATCTTAGTAGACTTATTTTGTCTTCCATATCAGTCATTAAAAGTAGAAAAGGTAACACTTTTGATAACTAAAGCGACAGTTTGACACAAACAGTCTCATTGGCATGGGAGCAGGTGCAAGCTGGGAGTTTGAAATTTAAGTCAAAGGTACAACAGTCTGTAGGAGGCAGAGTCAAAACCTCCTCCTTATATGTGACAGGATAGTGATTTTTATTGTCATCATCACTACATTCACTGAAGGCTTGGAATATGCGATAACTAAGATGGTAATCCAATTCAGAAGCAGAGAACACTACCATGCTTAGCACTGTGTTCTGGGGAAAAGAGTAAGATTAATAAAACCTTTGAATGAAAACATTACTTTGGAATACATATACATCCAGTTAACTCAGATTCAACACTTGGAAGCAAAATGTCTGGAAAAAGAAAGATTCCCCTGTGCCCCTATTTGCCAAATAAACTTGATAACTTTTAAATTCAGATCTCTCCTAATAAGATTGTTTAAACTGTCAAGCTGTGGATCACCTTGAGAGAGTTGAAGGTTTAGCTTAAGTCAGAAGAACCCCTTGAAAAGCTGAGCCCTTTAAGTGCAAGATTCACATTGATAGCTTATTTTTACCTGCTGTAAAACTATTCTTGAACTAGGAGAGGTGGAATTAAACTCTCTGGGAAAAGATGGATAAGGAGTATGCCCACAGGTAGAGGCCGGCTGGTTATAAAAGAGGGAACTGTGGCTCACAACTTCCTGTACAAACTAGTTCAACCTGTGATCTGATAACTTTTTCTTCATTCTTCCTACGCATTTTATGAGTAGCATTTTCTTACAGGTACTTGCTATTTCAAGTAAAGATAGAAGACACAGCTTTTTCAGTATAGCTCTTCTGTAGGTCTTTTATAAATGTCTCTGATATAAGCAGCCCTTGACCAGAACAGGTGCTCCGTATATCTGCCCCAAGAAAGCAACAACATTTATTTTTATACCTAATTCCCATTAACTATATCAGAGTGCTCATATCAGTGTAAATTGTATTCTTCTCTGCATTCAGCTGCATACAGAGTATGTGGAGAGTGACTTTTGTATGTGTACTTTGTTGAGAGACAGCCAGTAAACCCGCTGTCATTTGGCAGTGACACCTCACCATTGCTGGTAATCTTTGAGCTACCTGCAACCTAATACTCCAGCAGTCCTGTCTGGCCTGAACTTCTGCTGCATGACGTTTGTGGGTACAGTGTTCTTGCTAAAGCTTTGCCCTTGAAAATTCCATATTTATAGACTGATACAGTCAAACAGAAGGTAGGAATTCTTTTTGTTTACATCTATGTATACTTCACCCGTAATTTCTGCTAGGAATATGAGAAACATGAAAATTAATAGTTACGAAAGAGTGTTTTTTGTGGACAAAGAGGGTCCCTGCAACCTCTTTCACACATTGCTAGCTTTAACTCTTTTTAACTATACACACCAACAGCCTTTTACATGCCTGGGGTTGCCTATAGTCATGTTCTAGAATATTGCAGCAAAGGCAGAAGCCTGTAAGACGGAAAGACAATGTTTGAGACAAGATTTTACTTCTGCTGATAGTTTCAACCAACTTGATTTCTTTAAAGTTATTTGAGTGGTGGTTTTTTCTACTTCTGTGAGCTTTCTGTCTGCTGGAAAAAGAAAAGTTAGATAAATCCCCTCTTCTGAACTGTACTTGTCTGGATAGAAACATACATATTTGCTTGAAAAATACAGTCCTGAAATAATAAAAATGCTATGGAGATCCAAGCCCTTTAAAACTTCGTAATTAAATACTGTAAATTTACTGATTAATTTAGTTGTCATTAGTATTATTTTTCTGTAAGTCAGAAAGAAACATTGATTCTGGATTCCACAACTGTCTTGCGGTTGTTCTTTTCTTCATCTCATCATCAACACCAAAGGTTCATAAAGACATGGGCAGCTCATTTATGCCCTCAGTTATTTTCTTCTTAATTAGCTTCTGCAGTATTTAACTAATTGGAAAGCAAAAACATGTTTTCTGTTGTTCTTTTCAATACATTGATCATTTCTGTGCTTTCTTTTTTGTAAGCAGAATACTGAGGTGAGAGGTGATGCCATAATCCCTTTGAGGTTCTGCAAAATGCAATCTGCTGTGGAAAAAAAAGACTCTTTTGAAATAGTTGCTTTCCAAATTAGGCTGCTATAATGAGGAGTTTCTCATCAATGAAATAGATGTTATTCTGATTTTCTTTTGTCTCTCCACATTGCCATTTACTCTACCCTTCCATCCTCTCTTCTAATCACAGAATTATAATTAAGGTAGGGGTAGCTGTGGACAAAGTAATCTAAATTTCAATCCCACATAAGATTTACAGGTTGAAGGAATAATTTGATCAGAAATAAATCCAGCTGGCATTTTAAAATTCACTCTCATTCACATCTCAGAATTAAAAGGGAAGACTTTTTTATCAGCAAATACCTGAAGGCAGAGCTCTTTGGTTTTAAGTATTAGTGGAAACTGTGAAACCTATATTGCTTATTTCAGGACAACCATAATGAGCGTAACACAAGGTCCCAGACCCAAGAACACTGTAGTTATTTTACTATTTTTTTAAAAGAAAAGGAATTCTACACTTCCAAGGGTCTGAAACTCTTCTGTTAATTTGGTCGAATGGTGCAAGTCGAAATGTCTTTGATGCCTCTAGTTTAATTGTACAGAGTTAAATGAAGCAGGTTGCCATACGCTCTGCCTGGTTTTATGAATGGAGAGAAGGACACCTGTTTTGGATTCAGTATTTTGTGATCACACAACTGTAAAGAGAAGAGTAGAATTGAGGTCCTCATCCCACTTTGCAGTCCTAAACTTTTTATTAAATAGTTATTTTATGAGGAATATAATTTGAAATTCAATTGTCATCTTCTGATTTACATTCACTGGTGTTCTTCAGATTAGTCCTGTACTGCTACAGCCTAAAGCACATCTTAGGACCATTATCACTTCTGCTCCCAGCCTCTCTTGGCTCCAGTACTTTATTTTTAGCCTTTTTTCTATGCAGAGGTATATTCTTACCTATCCAGGTGGCATTTCCAGATTACTAGTGAGGCTGTCAGGGGGAGAAATGGTTGCTCCATCCTCAAACTCCCAGTGTTGGATACTCCAATATAAAATAACTAGAGTCTGCTGTTTGGGTTTTTTTGGAGGATGTTTACTCCTTTGTAACTGGTCCATCACCCATGTTTTCATGCCTGCCCTTTCCCTACTCAGCTCTTTCCACAACTCCCATATGTGCTAAATAAAAACATAAAATAAAAATAAATAAAAACACCAAAATATGTATGTATTCATTCTCCTTTTATAACTTCTCTGAAATTCTCCATTATTCAGGCTGACCATCCTTGAAAGTACAATCAACTCCAGTGTCTTTTTTTCTTCAGCTTGTCAACAGATGCTATTGCTCACTTTATCTTTTTCTAAATATTTTTCTTCTTTTTTCTTCAGGAGCCTAGCATGCTTTCAGCAAAATTTCTTAACAAAATGCATCTCAATGGTTGTGTGTATGCCAGCTGCTCTGTCAGCCTTTTCTCCTTGTGCACCAGTCTAGTACTTTTCTCGTACTTTTCAAAGTCTTCCTTTAAACTCACTGCTTCCATTAGGCTGACATGTTTTAAGTAGTCACAGAAATAAGTACATTAGAAAGACTCATTAAGTACTCAAACTCATTCCGGGGATAAGATATTCAAAGAGCTGAATCAAGTTTATATTTCCAGTTCATGTGAACTATAGAACAATCAATCCACCATGGTCTTGTGGAAAGAAGAGAATGTTATTTACCAGAAGAAATGGCTATAGTGGAACAGGGAGTGTATAACAGTGGCATACAGAGTGTATAGCACCTTGGACATACTTGTCGTGTCTGCCTGATCTTTCTTTCAGAGCAAAAAACAAGCCCCAAAGAAACTAAGCCTCTGCTTTGTGAGAGCTGTGAACATACAATTTGTTTACAGTATTAACAGCTTGCTTGAACTGCTATGCAGCATTTTGAGTCTAGTAACTTCAGGCAGTATTTTTTAGAGGCAAGGAAATTGATATTTAAAAGGTAGCATGGTGCTAGAGCAGGGTTATCAGGCATCTCAAAATATTTATAAATGTTTTTACATGCATGTCCTGGCAGAGGCAAGATGAAAAAGGTGAAACAGATTAACAGCCAGGTGACAAAACACACTATCATCTGTCTTCAAGACTTCTGAACTGAGAGTTCTAATTCACCGCCCTCTTTAATACTGCAAGCCTCAAGGTTGGATGAGCTTTCTTCCCATAACTGATCTCCACTATCAATTCAGAATGCACAGCCCATGGCTGACGACCCAAGACCATGCTCCAGTACATTGCATGCTGTGGATTTTGCACAGATCCTACCCAGACAATGCACATGTGGGACCTGCAAGAAGTTCTTTATAGCACAAGTAGTAAGTGGGTCATTTATCTTTCCCGTGGGTACTTATTACAGAGAACAGTCAGATACTCCTTAAGCAGACAGGATGTCTTACTACAGCTGGCTGATGGGACTGCATTAGCATTGTTCTGTTGCAGTTAGATATTTCTCAGTGTGCAGAAGAACCCACGATAACAGCAGGCAGGGTTATCTGCACACAACCACTGAGGGCAGAACTGTTTCCTTGGTTTTGATGTCATTACAAAATTAATAGAAAGGGTTGCAGAGCTCAACCTGCTGTGTATATTTACCATGAGGACTAGGCTTTCTGATTAGCTGATGCGGTCTAGATTGCATGTGTTTACACTTGAATAGGAACAGGAAGACTTCTATTATGCTGTCAAAGTATTATTTTTGCAAAAAAATTCCCTTCTGGTTTTAATTGGTCTTCTTCATCATGCACATACTATCAATTTAGCCTGTTTGTATTCCACCTACTGTTATGTGAAGTTATTTCATGGATGGAGTGAATTCCCAATAAAATATGCATGAAATTAACTGCCCTCTTTCTCTCATTAACAGTAATAGCACTTACAGAAAATGATTCCCCATCCAGTAAGATTATTAAAGAAATTAATAAGTACCCAACCTGATTTTATTAGGAGGCTCCATTTCCTCTACAATTCTTGCAAAACTGACATGTGTATATGAATAAATGGCTTGCTGTCTGTGTGTTCGTTCATATGACTACTCACCCTGGCATGCTGATTTGATTTACTAATTGCAATCTTTTCACTGTTTCTTTTCCACAATAAAGTGCCCTTCAGAAAGAGACTGTCAATTGCATCTTCTATGGTGCTTTCAATAAGGAATGACAGCACAATAGCCCAACCTGGACAATCTGCAGAGAAATAGTTTCTCACTCCACTTTGCTCCAAATTTATGTTAACTTGTTTGAAACAGCTAAAATACTGAAAATATTGTCTCATACTTCTAATTTTTGTGGCAGGCTAAGGTTTACATTCAGTCTGCAAGATGGGTGGGAGTTTGGGGAAATCAAGCGATTCAGACAGTAAGCACTAGCTAGCGATAGCATGCAAAGGTGGTCACAGTGGCTTCAGAAGGGGAGTGATTGTAAAAGCCCTGCTCCTTTGGCAATGTCCATATCTCACAAATAGAAGCCCTAAATACCCTGTTGGAATGGCCTGTGCCAGGCATGACTCGAACCCTGGCTATTCCATAACTGTGCCTGTATATCTTGCACTTAGAAAGTGCAAGAGGTGATTTCCACCTGATAGGACCCTGAAAAACCCTGGAGAAATACTTTGGTTCTTGCCACTGCCCTTCATAATACTAACTGTACTATCACAAAGCCTAGGAGACTTTTTTTTTGCCCTGGAGTCCATTGAGCAAAACATTTCCCAGGCACAGATATGTCATTCCTAAGGAATGCATACCCTAAGTAGAAGAGTGGATGTGCAGGGCTAGGGCAATGGGGAGCAGAAGCGAGCAAATACTGGTTGGCATGGTTTCCCATTTGTCAGTGGCTTGGAAGAGAAGTTTTTAATGGCATTCAGTTCTGTCGAGCAGCAGCTCTGTCATACATTTGAGCATATGGGACTTAGTAAGCACTGCTGTCATACAACAATCCTTTCAGAATTTAAATTGGTAGCACTGGAAAGATGGCGAACAACAAAGTTGTTATTAACTGAACCAGTCAAGTGAAGTTATTTGTTTTATGAAATGTTCACTACTGTCAAGCTTTAAAAATACATGTTTCCCCCCTGGTTTTGGGGCTAAAAATATGTCTACAAGCATGCCAATAATATGGTGTAGAACAAAAGCTTTAACATCTCATAGAAATTCATTAATGGAGATGTTTCTTGGAAGCTGACAGTAAGCTTTCACAAACAACCTCAGACCTATTAGTAGGAAAAATGTTAGCATTTTATCTTTGTTTTAATGGGAGAAAGACAGCAGAAAGTTTCATTTATAAGAACTTGCTCTTTCTGAACAGATAGTCTGTACTTCACTTTAGCACTGCTCAGTGCCCTGCTGCAGCATCAGACATGCATATTGGGATTTTCGTGTACTTTCAGTAGAAGCAAAAGCTAGACTGGAAACTATCAAGTTCTGTAACAGGGCTGCGTGCTACTTTACAAAAGCTTACCACTGTCAAGTTAGATTAAAGCCAACGAGAGGCAAATGCAGTAAAGTAGGTGTGTTTTGAGAGGTAATCTTGAAATCTGGAGCCCAAAATAGTTAAGTCAAATTTCCAGCTTTGAAACTGACTCAGCACCTTACTCGTGAGCAACAAGCCTGACTGAATCAGGTGGTTAAACCGAATGGACTCTCTTTGTGTTGCCAGAGCAACACAAAATTCAGGATGAAGACTATGACCCAGCATTTCGGTTTTGATTTCCCTCTATAAAATGTAGAAAATAACAACTACTTCAGCAGATACTGCTGAGTTTATGAACTAGTGTGTCTAGTCAAAGTGCTGAACAGAGCAGAGGTTTTATGCTTGTTATGAATTTTTTTATTATTCCAGAGAAATATTTAGATAATAAGCTTGTGTATTAAATGGGGATTGAACACAGTGTTATAGAGATCAACAAACTGCATTAGTTCCCAAATTGCTCTCTTAGCCTGTGAACCAAAACTCACCTGCTGCTCATAGTTGAGTTAAGGTAATTATTTGTAGCTCTCTGAGTTTCAGTGCATTCACACTTAGTGCAGAAGTTCTAGGAACGTCATCAGAGCTTTTCATCATTTTTGGTCTCGGGTTCAAAGTCCTGAAACAGAATTTTTCACTTTGGCAGCAAGGTGTCTGCATCATACTGACATTCATGGGAAAGGAAAGTGCCCTGCATTTGTTTAAGTGTCATGGTGGCTGGTGGTGTATACACAAGAAATAACAGTCCATTAGAATATACGGTGACACTGCAATGCCACATTGGCTTCTCTGGCTAGCCAACTAGTAATCCTTACACATAAGGCTTACTGAGGAAGATTTTCAATGTCAGAATAGATATCTCATGAAAGAACAGGCAATAATATTACATTACTAGTTTTCTGTAAGTAATGGTGAAAAAACGAGGTCTGGTAAAGCCTGCAAGGAAATGTGATGTCCATAGCTGATGTGATCCTGTGTACTCTTACTGATATCAGTACTGAAAATTATTTTGTGTAATTAACAATTGGCATGGATGTAACTTTTCAATTACCTATTCTATATTGTGTCTTCCCTTTTTAAGCTTGTGTGCAATTTGGACTTGTCTGTTGTTCGGCATCTTTATTTTTTCACATGATATCACATCTATTTCTGTGATATAACACTACAGTGTAATATTTGTTACTCAAGTGAGCCTGTTAATAAAAAAAGGAGATTGTTTAAGGAATGATTAATTATTAGTATGGACAGCAAAATAAAATAAATTGGCTGCAGGAAGTGCTCTCTGTGAAAGAAAATGAGTTGGTGCCTCTCCATTAACTTTTTTTTTTTCACAGCCAGTAAATGCCTAAGTGCTCATTTGTCCTTGGAAATAAGTGTGACAAAAGAGGTTAGAACACAGCAGTTCTTGGAGGAAGTTTTTGCCTAATAAGAATGCTTAATGAAAAAAAAATCACCAAATTAATCCATTTGAGATGACGATTAGCAATTAGATGCAATATGGCACCCTATAAAGATTTGTCATTCAAGAATCTGAAGTTCATGAAAATAGTTCCTTGTGACTTTTCTGGAAGATCAATGAAAAGCCCATCTTTAGGTACCTAGTTCTCCCAGCCTTACCTGCTCTTTTTTTTCTTTTACAGTAAGCCTGCCTTAGACAAAAATGATCTCTGAAATAGGACCTTTTACAAAGTTTATAGACAGATGAATTATGGAACTGAGAAGCTTGCCTTACACATGAAAATTTACAGCTTTGTTAAATGAAAATAAGTCTGTAAATGACAAAAAAAAAAAAAAAGGAAAAAAGGAAAAAAGGAAAAAGGGTGACATTGGTGATCTATCTTTTTCTCTCATTGTATAAATATGGTTGTGTTCTGTGGGATAGAGATGTGTATATAAATACACAAATAGGCATTGTGTATGTAAGAAAGATGCATCAAATAGCATGTGCTGCACAGAATTGTGGTAGGGGATCTTATTTTCTTGGTTAGTTGCTTGATTATTCCCCAGTTCACAGACATGAACATTCCTGTCACAGACCTTCAATCAACATCTCCTTAGGAACCCATTGCTACATCTTCAAATGAACCAAGGAAGAAAGATAAACACATAGGCTGAAAGTAGGAAAAGTACGTGACTGGTTTATGTGAAGTGCAAGATGAAAACAGGACGGAAAGCAATACACACACCGGTCGCATAATTTGCCAAAGTACATCCAGCTACAAGCAGCTACATAGGGATCCCTGTGCTGTATCGCTCCACATCACATCTCTTCTACTTTTTTTTTTCAGGAACTGTGGTTAATTTTCTTTTGTCTCCTTGTTTATTTTTTTGACTTAATTTTTTTGCCTTGTGCTTTAAGTCCTGCTATAGCTTCTAATATTTCTTTCACTCTTCCCATGTTTTGTTTCCTACCTTATGAAATTTTCAATACAACTAAGATTTATTTCTTAACGTTAAATAATTTTCAGAGGAAAAAATTTATATAGGACATTGTCCATTTTTTTCACCACTGGTTTTTCAAAATGCCTTTTAAATGCTCAGCTGTCTAACATAGTTGGTCCTGCTTCGTTTAAACCCATGTCTGTAGCTGAACAAGTAGAGATTTGAATAAAAAACATGACCAAAACAAAAGAAAGTGATGTATAAAGTTTGTAAACAAATTAAAACACTTAAAGGCCTAGTGGCTTTCTTAAATGTTCAAAGAGCGCTATATTTCTATGATCCAGGGAGTACGTTTATAAACATGAGATACCTAAATAAGTAACAGATCAATAAATCACAGAATCACAGAATCACAGAATCTTAGTGGTTGGAAGGGACCTTTTGAGATCGAGTCCAANTCTACAGTTTCCTTTCAGGTAGTTATAGAGATGGAATCCATCAGGTTCTTTAAGAAATTAAATTATATGCTACATTTTTGACACGTTGGATGCATTCATTAAGGTTAACTCTTGCTTTTAATTATGGTACTTGATTCTTTGAGGCAAATCATTGACTTGTACTGTACAGATTACTCTAATGCAACTGGAAAGTGGTTATGTAAGATATACCTAGAAAAGAGACGTGTGAAACACGCAAAAATCTAAATATGTGTTTGTATCCTAATTTTATGCAAGATTATAATTTGAGTGATCACCTGATTTCTTCAGATAGAAAACAGATGCTATTTTAGCTGATGGTTACCTTAAATATGTAAGCTGACACTGCTTTAACTTTTGGGAAAGAAAAAAAGGAAGCAATGGACATGAGGTGTTGTAAGGGAAAATTTGCTTTAATGCAAGGAAAGATCCCCACAATGGTATGCTCAGCACTGGAATAGCAACAAAGAGAAGCTGTGAAACTCCATTCCTGGAGATATTCAAAATTCATCTGTACAAGGCCATGATCCTTGTCTTTTGCAGCTTTGAGGCCTAATGTAACCTTACCACAAACTAACTTTGAAGTCTGGCCCTGCTTTCAATAGGAGATTGAACCAGATGACATCCTGATATCTCTTCCAAACCACATAATTCTATGATTTTTCTTCTCAGTCAAATTAACAAACGTTTTTCTTGTAGACAGATATTTGCCATTTTCAGTATGGATTTTCAACTGTTATTACTAGCATATGTTTTATTTTCAGAAAAGTGCCATATCACAAAAACAGCCCTTTTCCCACTCTTTATACATATAAAAAGCAAGTTTTGAACCAGCAACCAATGGCCAGAAACCTTGGTGGGTTTTCTTAACTCATTAGGCTATGATTTTCATACTAAGAGTATCCCTGGCTTCACTAGACGAGGTATTGCCAGCGAATTGAGAGAAGTGATCCTTCCACTCTACTCAACACCAGTGAGACCACACCTGGAACATTATGTCTAGTTCTGGGCTCCCCAGTACAAGGGGAATGTGGACATACTGGACAGAGTCCAGCAAAGGGCCACTAGAATGGTGGAAGGGTTGGAGCATTTCTCTTATAAGGAAAGGCCAGCAGAGTTGGGACTGTTCAGTCTAGAGGAGAGAATGCTGAAGAGGATCTTATAAATTTTTATAGATACCTGAAGGAAGGATGAAAAGAAGACAGACCAGGGTCTTTTCAGTGGTGCCCAGTGACAGGACCACAGGCAATGGGCACAAACAGAAACACAGGAGGTTCCATCTGACCACACTTCTTTACTGTGAGCATGACTAAGCCAGCTCTAGGTCTCCCTGCTTGAGTAGGGAAGGTTGGACAAGATGACCTCCAGACCTTTAAACCTCACCCACTCTGTGATTTTGTTATCTGAGAGTGGTGGCAGAGTATGTTGCAAACACTTGTTCCTTGGTTACAGGTTAGGAAACCACTCTTCACAGTGGGCAGAAATATGTGTCTAATGGGAGACAAGAACTGGGAATTCAGATTAGATTGGGACCAAATTTTGCCAGGTGCTGTCCTCCATTCTTACATACTCTAGATCTTTTTGAAAAGGTTACTATTATCTTTCACCTTTGGGAAATAAAATCATCCATGTGTTTTACAGAAGTGGACCCACAGTTCTAGGAAAGTTTTACGGTCTATGGGAGAAGACTGTTTTGGTACTTTGTTCTTTGTTTTGCTTTGCTTTGTTTGCAAGAATAATTGAATATATCAAGAGAGATATAACTGTCATAGCTGGGACTATTAAAAATATCACATGAGTGTGTGCATGAATCCTGACAACACTGATAAACTTCATTTCTTGATCAGTGCACTTCAGGGTGCAAACCTCTCCTTTCTGCTCACCCTCTTGAAGGTGCTTTGCAAACAAAATGGTATTACAAAGAAGAGGATTGAGAGGAAAATGGTCATAACTAGAAATTCAATGTAGCATTGAGGGGTTTGAAATTTTAAAGCTTTTCTTTCGTTAGGTTTTCATTGCTGTGAATTTTTCCCAGCCAGGCAGAATCACAAGAGAAGTCTAGAATCTTCCATAAATCATTAATTAATCTTTAATTAATGCTGAATAGGTATGCTCAGATACTGATGAGTAGTTTGCAAGCAAGCTGGGATATTACAGTCTATTTTTTAGGAAGCCTCATGAAGATATAGTGTTGATCCATCTAGATACTGATTAATTCAGGATGTGACAGGGTCTTCCTCCATCTTCCACCTTTGGTACTGCTTTACTTCTTAAAGCTGTTGCATTGTGGTATTTCAGATCTGACTGTGTGATTAAGAAGTAGGAGTATCTACCTTGTAGCTAATATTTTATTATAGTTCTCTCATTTAGTCTCTGCCTTAATTAAATTGTAAGCCTGACTCAACAGCTTTCCAAATATATCTTCTGTAAAGGAATGTGGGCTGTTTCCGTAGCATAATAAGGAGAACACAATGTGTGACAGTTTTACTGTTCCTTTTATTTCAATCTTTCCAAGCAGAGGTATCACCTGTGTGGATATTTTACATTTTATAGGGGGCAATGGCCCTGATTTCCCACTCAATGAAAGATCATGTGCAGTGCAAGCCAAGGTCCAATGAAAAGGTGATCATTGGTTATGTTTCATCACCCTTATACCATGATATGAAATAAATTTGAAGGTATCTAATTTTAACTTATGCCACGTGCTTGTGGCAGAGGACAAACAAGGAACAAAATGAAATCAAGCTATGTCTTGGCCTGGTCTGCCCTCCACATACTTACCTGGTCCCCTGGCATCTCCCATCAAACCTGAGGCTTTGGACTCATCTTAGTTGACTATGAAGATCAGGCTGTATCAGAACTAGCTGTAAAGGCTCGCATTGCAGCTGATGAAGATGCAGTCAACGTTGTCAATGGAATTGAGGAATCAATTGATCTGTCCACATGCTACCATCTACTTTAAGATTAGATGAATTGAGGCATGCTTATTTTATTTTTTTTTTTTTTTACTGAAAACAGGTGGTCTATTGATTGTAAAGGGTGATTAGAGTGAGGTCCATGCTGATATTTTTGATGCCTGCATTTTACAGGATAAATACCACTCTAAATGTAGGAGCCTTCAAGTTGTGTGGCACAGCTAGCAATGAAAACCGTTAAGTAACAGTCATTGCCTCCCTCACGTCGTTTCACATGTCCACTTTCTTTAACTCGCTGCCAAAACACAGTATTTTCTAATTGGGCAGTTAGTCAAACCTTAAGAGTTACTTGGCTTGTTCCACTACTGGCCAATTTAACTCTTCCCTTGGGGAGGCTTTGTCTGGAAACAAAAATGAACCATCAAAGACGTAACAGGAATCAATAGGAAACAGCATGGTTGCACTTAACCTTTGCTCTCAGCAACACGCACTTGCATACTGGCAAATACAAATTCTCTCATTACTTCTCTTTGTAATGATACCAAAACAATTCTAATGTGAAGCATACAATCAGCCTTTTTTTCATAACACTTGAAAACATCTGGATTGACTATTATTTTAGTGATGTCAAGTCTAGATAAAGTAGAATGTTTGACTGATAACAAAAAATGAACAACACATCAACAGAATTATAATACTCTAATCCACACACTTTCATTCATACCAGTCAATGCAGTGCTGTTTGCGAATGTATTAAGAAAGACAGATGCATTGATCGTTGTCAGTCTGACAAAAAAAATCATACTGTTGACATCAAAGTAGATTGCAGATGCTGTAAAATAGGTTATAATTATTAGAAATTTAATTTTGGACTTTCTATTCCAAAATATTGCAAACTCCACATCTTACTACATGCTGTTTTGCATTATTTTTTAAACAAAGAGCAGAGGTGAAATACCAAGCCAAAAAATTTGGTGCAATGCACACATTATGTCTCCAAACAAAAAAAACCCAAAAAACAAAACACCAAACCTTCTATTCCCTCCTGAAAGGCAGTAAACAACCACATTTCATTTGACCTTTTGAAGTCAATTTATAATGATAACCTAATGCAACAGCACCTGGAAGATGCACACAAACATCACAATCATGAGATCAAAATTTGTGAATCTTTCTAAAACTTTGTACATCCTCATAGCGTTTTGTTCAAACTGTTACTTGTAATTCCCTGGATGCTGCTTCAGCAAACATATTGCCCATGTTAACACATGACTAAATGGAGTCAAATCTTGTTTTTTGAGATATACAAAAGTCTACTAAATTAATATATCTTTATAAGTCTTAAGTGATCAGCCTATATATGGTTGATGACCACTTGGGGCAGAAAGGGAAGAAATGGTAAGGGGTACTGATCCATCATATGTTTTTCTTGTTGCTGTCTGTCCCAAAATTATGTACAAGGAAAGTGAACAATATGATAATAGCACATTTCATGTTATCTAGAGCTGGTTAGAAGGTACATTTAAATAGTTACACATTTGTTTTCAGCCTCAATTGAGACAACATTAATTAATAGATATGTGTGTGTGTGTGTTAAAGAACATGCAATTAAAATATGCTTTGGAAATGTCAAAACATGTTGTTCCAGCAGTTCCAACATTGATCAGCTTTTCTGACAGCTAGAGTTTCAGTTTGAATGCTTCAGGCTCCTAATCCCTCCTGTGGATTTGACTTTCCAGATGGACAACAATTCCAGGCTATGCTATAATCTCATTGTTCCAGGGTTCAGACAAAGCGGGTCAGTGTACTGTACCATATTGTGAACTTGATTCAGGCCAAGACTCTGACCTACAGTAGAAATTGAGGATAAGAGCCAGTGACCTTCAACTTCCATGAAGGTGGATGTCCAGAGGGGAAAAAACCCAAAATTTACTCTTTTGATGGAATGGACAATATTTTCTATCCAAAACCAAACCAACAAACAAAAAAATCACTACAAAATTCCCCAGCAACACTTTTTACAAATCTAATGGTTTCTCATACATCACTTTTTTGAGATTTCAGTCCCACCATTTCTGGGCAGCTGGCAGAAAAATGCAGTAAACAGCCCCACTCAGTGGGTCTTTCAAACCTTTAACCAATCTTCCAAGAGTAGCAGTGTTAAACTTCCTAACTGTGAATGGTTATGTATTTTCCTGGTCTTTTTCTCCTTTCCTTGCTTTCTCACTCTCTCTCACTGTCACACACATTCATACACACTTGCATTCCCACCTTTGCATTTTAGGGACCCTCTGGTGTGCTCTCCCTTTCTTTCTTTCAAGCACAAGGTCACACACACACACACATGCACACACACACAATCCTCTACATAAAGTAAAGCTTCTGTACTTGCCTTTAATCTCTCTTTCTCTTAGCAATAGCTAAATCCTGTAACATAAAAGATGATCTCTCTGGAACCAACTGAAATAGGGAAAAACATCTCTGTAGGTCTTACTGGAAACAAGGATTGTGGCAACCACGTTGTTCCCACTGAAAGCAAAAGGAGTTACAAAGTTATAACTGCTTGCTTTTTTTATTCAAACTTGGTTTCCCAAGAGTCACCTCAGTTCAAGTGAGATGACTTATGAAGTATTCTTGTCATTATTTCACACCTCTCCATACTTCCAGTGCAGACTTCCTGCAGTGTCAGGTTGTCCCTTTTTTTTTTTCTTCATGTCTTCCTCTGCTATGTTGTTTTGATGGTTTTTTATGCTTACCAATATGAAGTGAACACGAAGTACAACTTATTAATGAGAATCCTGTTGTATATAGACTTCCAAGAAAGCAAAAAAGTCCAATGCCCTCCCTGTCTGGTCCCAGGGATGCTCTAGCAAACATCCTGGTTCTAAATGTGCCCTCCAAAGCTCTCACTGATGGGGTGGCAGGAAATGACACACACTTACTAGTCTTCCAGATCTTATTTTAAGAAGCAAAGCTCAAATTGCTGTGTCCATATGGCACACTTGGGTTCTCCTAAATGTTCACAGGAATCAGGACCTAATCCATCATCTCCTTGTCTGGCAGTAGCAGCCTACTACTAAGGACAACCGGTGTCTCAACCACCTAAAGCATCACATTGCACTCTCACTATGGTAACACTCTTCATAACATTTATAACATATGCTCACTGCTGTCACAAGCAGGTCTGCCATACCTACAGCCTGCCTTACCACCACACATGATAAGCATCATCCACATCTACTAATGCTTCTGGAGCATCCAGCTCTGCAGGACAGTGCCCTCTCTCAGTACTGCAATCTGGGGCAATCTTAGAGAAGTGTGTACTGGCAGAGAGCCACAATCTTACCACAAACCATCTATGTGTGCAAGTGGGATGGCACCAACCATACAGCACATTTCATCTTTGCAGGGATGCACACATATTTCTGATAGCCACGGACTTGTTCCTCTTCCCTTACTTCAGAGAGTGTTCTTTCCACTTTTTCCCACCAACCACTGTTCTCCTGGCTCAAGACTTAACTCACTGTATATAAAAAAGTCAGTCTAGAAATTTAATCTCCTATGAAACTTCCAAAAGTGATTTCTAAAACATCATGTGGCACCAGGCCATGGGAGTACTTTGTTTTTGTCTTTGGTTTGATTGGCTGTGGAGGTTCTGCCCTTGGCTTTAGGGTTGATGGTTAAAACTGTTTTATACTGGCTTATAACTGATTGTGCTCAAGTTCATTGTACGTGTCAATAAAAATCTTGTCTCCTGATGTAATATCCTTTAAGCTGATCCAATTCCAACCTTTCTCATTCAATACAAATGTGCACAAACCAAGTGATTGCTCCCTCTTTAGCTTGGATGCTGAAGAGCATTGGTGATTTGGGGAACAGCCTGAAAGTTCCTTTAGAAGAGAAGCTGAGCCATGCTAAGGAAATAGCAGAGAAAGTTTACTAAGCATACTACTGTGTCCTGATCCCCAAGTTCTAGAATGGAATGGGAAGTTTGTTATACATAGAGGCCTAATCAATTTTAAACTTAATATTGTATGGAAACAATACATGGATATTTGAAGTAGGTGAGAGCACAGATGGAAAATTAATTACCAGGCAAGATCATTGAAATATCCCTCCTGTTTTTTACAGGAAGGCAACACCATATTCTTTTGGTGTCAACTACACACGTTGAACACAGCAATAGTTGACTATTCTTTGGAGGTGCAGCTCTTTTGCCACCATAAACTATGGATTTTAACTTGGACTCAATTTTATCCATTCCTAGTTTAGGAGGTGATGGGGCAGGGGATTGTGGTTTGGGTTGGTTTGGGGTTTTTTCCTACATTTCCTACTTCTTAATTTTCTACTTGATGATGTTTGTTGGAACAGTGCCATGAAACACTGAAACACTGTAGAGACACCAGATCTGATGAGAGATGGACCTGGGGCCATTTCAGTACCCACTGGTGGGTGTTCTCTGTGCCATGCTCAGTACAGAGACATCCTTAAATCTGCCTTTTCCCTTAATAAAAACAGTTAAGCTTTTAGCCCATAGAAAACCTCAGTGTATCAGCATCATGCAGTCTACATTCTCACTGCTGGAAAAGACAGCTCTTCTCACAGTGTGAAGGAAATGTTTCTTTTCTTCCTACACTGTTCCATCCTTGAATAATGCACCAAATTTTCAAGTTCTGTTTCACAGAAGGAATTACTGCCCCAGTAGAAAGCAAATTACAAACCCAAACTCATTTCAGATAGTTTTCCAATATTGATTTATAGATTAAATCAGAGAGATAAAGGTAAAAACTCTAGAGCTCTTTATGTCATTCCAAAGGTCTCCCATTTCTCCTTTTGCTACAGTAAATGTCTATAGAATGATTTAAACAAATTGCTTGTATAGCTTACTCATTATTTAGCTTTGCTTTTATCTTCTAAATATACTAAACGTGTCTTACTTCTTCCCTTTATATCCCTTCTTTCGCTGTCTTGTAGGCTGTTTTACACAGGAGAAACAACCATAAAGCAATGATGTTCAGAGGTTTACAAACAACACATAAATATTTATAGGTCCTCCATACTGAAGACTTTCCATTGAGTCCAAATACATGTATAATGCAGACATTTATGTATAATATCCATATGAAAGGCCCAATAGGGATGAGACGCTTTCATGCTCTCTTTCATTTAGTACACCGAGCTTGAAGGTCAATGCTCTTTTATTTTGCCTTTGAAGATTTACATTTCTGTTGTTTTTTTGCCTTTGCATACAGGGCACAGTCATAAAGATGTTTTAGAACACCAGCCTTCTACCTCGGGAGACCTGGTTCCAGCCCTAATCTAGATCAAACACAGAGAGGTTAGTGGTCTCGTCATGCTCTCTAGTGGCTGCTTCTCTGCTGAGCAGCTGCCATGCTCCAGGGAGGGCCAGCCCTGGAGCAGCAGGGATGCTACAAGCCTACGCAGCCTGAAGCACAAAAGGAAAAACTGGAGGTTGGTTCTGGCTTGGATCTAGTCACTTCTCAAACGTGTCTTAATCTCCCACCTCAAAGAACCACAGAATAAATATCCCAATGACAACCATACAAATTTTTTTTAATAATTTTATCTCCTGGATACATTCCCATCATTTGAAATCCAGAATTAATAATGGTCAAACTGACAAAAAAAATCTTGCTAACAAATTTTTTTGGCTACTTACCTCAACCTTACCTAAAAACTGCAATGAAGAGAACTATTGAGTTTAGTGGGAAAGGCTTGGCTGACTTGAGTTGTCTTTGAACCATGGGGCCAAACACACTTATTGTTCTTACTGGCACTGATTTTATGAACTATTTTTATAAACCAGTTTGCAGACTGATGGGGCCATCCCAGAGACAGATTTTTTCATACATTATAGAATTACAGATTTACTGCTGAATGGGTCCTTGAAGTACAAAAATAACCCACAAAAGTTTATAAGGAAATTGGAATTGGAACCTTTAAAAATCTCAGAGAAAGCTTTGGTTCAAGTTCTGAGTGCCAATGCAGATCAGGTTTATTTTCTGAATAATAAAAAAAAAAAAATGCAGTGGAATAAAACTGAGATTCAGCAAAAACAAATGAATCACCCTTTTGATCATAACTCCAGCAGAGACAAAGTAAACTACTGTTTTAAGGAAACTATAGTTTTGCTTTTCAGGGTTACTCCAGTTTAATGCTAAAATATCACACTAGCAATATGAGGCAGCATCCTGACAGAAAGTCTTGGTTGTGATCCCTGTCGCAGTGAGTCCTGGACAGTGGCATGACCCCATTTCTCCTCCCTGCTGTAGCAGCCTGCCCACATGCTTCTTTTAATTCTCAGAGAGAGATGCCCTGCAGCTACCCACCTTGCATCATTTCCACTGAGGGTTTGTGGCTACTGAGAGGGCAACGTTTCTTTGCGACTGAATGGATTTGTTGACTTTCTTCCCCCACAGTGGGGGTGATACTGTGGGGGGTTAAGAGAGAAAAATAAAAGTGATGTTTTCCATTTGTGGGATGTAGGTGGTCAAGGGAAACAAAAGCCCTTGTAGAAATTTTACACGAGATAGATACACAGATGGCTTCGGGGGTGTGGCAGACTGTTGATGTTAAAAGGATGAAGGAAGCCAAAAAAGACTTGTGACAGATGCTCTCAAGCTACGAAGTATTTAAAGAAGACTGAATTAACTTTATAAATGTTAGAAATGTTGCCTAACTAACTTCAAGTTTTTGTCGGTAGCTGTGTTCCCAGATAAATAAGACATGAGATGTCTCCTTCAAGATGAAAAAGATGTAGAGAGCTAATTAATATTGTTTTCAACTTTGAAACAACTTCAAGTAGAAAACATTTGAAGCTCATCCTCCAAGGGAGCTACAACACAGGCTGCTAAGGCCTAAACACAAACCAAAGGAAGTGTCAACCATTTATAAAACTAATAGTCCTGACTGGACACATCTAAAAATTCACTATGACTAACAAGGACAAATGCTTTAGAGGCCTAAAAGTTATAAAGCCTGAATCAATAATGGTGTTGGAAGATGGGTGACCACCAAGTAGGTGTACTGGGTGGCTGTTGTCTTAAAATACATTTCCCACAAAATTATTTTGTTCTGGATAAATAGTTATAACTTCAGGAGAGCTGAAAAGCTTGGACCAAGGTGGCAGAGCAGCTACTCACTTTGAGTCAGACTTGCTAATAGTTACAGAGGGGTTAGCTGATGTCCGATCAAGAGAGGTCTCACTGTGGGATCCTGCCCCAAGAGAGCTGATAAGCCGGGATATTGAAAGGGGACTGGAAGTCTGGTTACTTTAGAAATGGGAATAAGAATTTCACTAAAATAATAATGTCTGAAAATTAAGAAAAGACAATATTTCTAGTTATTGGTAAACTATGTTAAATGATCTCTTTTCTGAAACCAAGACATTTTTAGTAATGAGCTGACTGAGAACTTTTTCCTTAGTCTTTTCCAGAATGAGGGAAGGGCTCCAAGAAGGACCCAAACAGCAGGTAGCGTTTTTTTTTCCTTTTAACTGATATAAACTAAAAGTGGATTCTTCCTACATTTAACTTCTTTCTTACTGACCTCCTGGATTTTGCTTCCCTCAGTTCAGTTTATTTGGGATGGGCTCTTACCATCTTGGTTATAAGAAAGATTTGCAGTAGCACTGAAACAGGGACTAACTGCTGTCCTTTTTGGCCTCTGGGTTCATTCTCCTCCAGCAAGGTGCTTTGGACAGCAGTTCTGCCAAGGAGAGTGCTACATGCTGTGAAAGGGGGAGACCATGAAAACCTTTGAAGTTGTAAAATAGCTGTGTTACCTTTGTCCTTAAAAATCTAATTTAGAAGGGAAGAAATGCCATATCAGTATGTCCCCAAACAGGAAAGTATTCTTTCTGGAAATAGTTCATAACTGAAAAGCTTGATTTCTCATTGCTCACCATGTCTAAAATAATATAATCGTAGAAGATTTTGCACTGTGGCAATCTAAATGCTCATAACTGCTATCTGCAGTTTTGCCTCTCAAGACTAAATACTCAAAAAACTTGGCCAATAGAATTCTTTCTGTTTGAAGCCCCATCTTGCTGACTACCTACATCACTGACATAAGTAATAATAATAAGATTAATATAAAAGCAATATTAGGACAGATATCCCTAGTTAAAAAAAAAAAGGACAGAGAAAGCATTTTTTTGCCTGAGAAACCCTGGGTGATCATCAATAAAGAAGTCCAAATATTTGCTTGGAAATATTTTCACAGCTTGATAGTGTCGCGCTAGAAAGTCCACACTCTTGAGTCTCTCTATCCAAGAGCAGATTCAGTGCATGAGTGTTCATCTTGCTGCCAGTGAGTCACCTGGAAGATTCGTCATTCAGTTGGAGTATCGAGGAAAGGGGCGATTGCAGTTTATACTCTGCAGTATTACTGTAATGGCATAATTCGGGCAAATACTTCAAAATGTTTTGCCTGGAGCAGTGGACTGCTACATTGCTCAGTGGTTTTTTCTGTTGCTTATTTGCCTGCTGGATGTATGTTTACAAAAGCTAATTAGAGTGGACTATGTTATTTACAGTGTTAGACTTTAAAAGGAGAAAGCTTACTGTATAATCTCTTTGCCTCAAGTGTGTTTGAGCAGAGATTACTTTAGGGGACCTGAAAGGATCCAGCAGGAACGAACTCAGCAATTACTTTAACACAGCCAAGCACTCCTATCCCCTAAGTGGCAGTAGGAAGTGTTCCCACGCCAGTTACCTGATACTGGGTTATACAGAATAGAGATTTCATTCTGTATGTACCATATCACTTTGGGCTACAGTTTGTTTCAGACCACTGGGTTTCCCATTTAATTTCATGAGTAACATATGTAATAGAAATCAGAACTGGAAAATGACACAGTTTTTCTTTCTTGTGCTTTCTAGCCCCTTCCATTTACAGTATAGGAACCAATTCCCCTCCCACAATTTTTTAAACTGTTTTTGCAGTTTTATATGATTTCTACCAAGGTTAGTAAGAAGTGAATCAAACCTTTGGAAGCTAAAACCTTTACCTTTTTTTATGCAAAAAGATGCAATCCAAATAATTTCTCTGATGGAAAAGAATCCCTGGAGAACACAAAGCTCTCTATCATCTTCACTCACCAGGAGAAGGTTATGTTTAGCAACCCTACGGTTTCACTCAGGAAACCCTTGGCAGTGAAGGGATTCAAGAAATATTAGAAGCAGATTCAGCCCTACTTTGCAGACAGATCAATCAGTGTTTCATGTCATGAAGTTTCATAAACTTCAGCTGGGTCTTTTCAATATATGCCAGCTATGGTGATATCATTCATGCCCAAACCCTAGTGAAGATGATGTAAAGGTCTTTTATGAAACAATAGCATGCATTTTTCACCAGGGCCTTGACAGGGAGGCATAGAGACACAAATAAACCCCAAAAACAAACAAAAAAAAACCAAACAAAAAAATGAGGCTGAAAGGATTTGGCAACTCTGCTGGCACTACTGCTGCAGCCTCAGTGGAAATCCAGTTGGATCTAAACAATAATAAAGAACTGGAAACAAATAAAGCAATTCAAGGTATTCCCATTCCCAGCCCACATGTTCAGCCCCAGATTCAAATGCCATAGATTGTACTCAGCACAGGGATGAGAGTCTGAGCGGGGAGCTAGGGATAAAATAATAATTTCCCTTCTTCGTGCTTTCATTTTGACAATCCAGATTTTTGTTCCAAATTTACTCTTTGCTGCGGAGGTTGTAGCATAGAATGACATATCTAAGGGAGGGAAAAAATCTGCCAGCAAGACCATGCAGAATAGGGAAGCTGGGCTTTGATAAATAAGAATTTGCTCATGTTTGTGCTTTCAGCACTTCGCTGCGGTGAGTTCAGCATCACGGGAGCCTGTTTTAGCAGGTTCTCACATTCTGCTTGGTGATATTAGGTGTGTGTAGGTGGAGGACCAGAAAATTTTGGAAGCTTTTCATTTTGAGCTGTCATGGAAGCCAGTTAAGCCACTTTTGTTGACTGAGATTCATGTTCCTTTTTTTTTTTATTTTTTTGAAGAAGGATTTATTTTATTTTACTTGGTCTTCTTAGAAATTAACCTATTAGTTAGACTCTACAAAAAATTCTGGAGCAATTTTCAATGAATGTAACACTGATTTACAATAACATGGTTAATATTTGATTAACATTCATTTATTTGTTTGAGAGCATTTGGTAGGCTTGATTAAGATAATATTCTGGAGATATCTTGCTTGCCTACCCCAGTACTGGAGAGCTTTCTTTTAAACAGGAATTGTGGTATCTGACTGTATAGAAAAAGATGTGATAAAGTGTGAATTACGTGTCAGGCTGGGGAAACACTTCCTCCTAAGAAGTTTATTATATAAATATATAATATAAATTTAAATATATATACATATTTGGGAAAAGAGTCTTACAGATGCTGTATGGAAGATTCTGTACCCAGCAACTGTTTACGAGTGAGAGAGCGTCATATCCTTGCCTGATGTGTCAAAAACAGGTTGGAGGACCATCCATTTACTTCTGCATTGAGTTACTTTAAACACTGCAGAAATTATTTCCTTCAAATTTCTGTGTGGAATCTTCTGAGTGATGATCCAATTTCATAAAGAAGTAACAAAAAGCACTGTTTTGTGTTTTGTTTTTGTTTTTTTTTTGAGGACTGTTCCCCTAACCAATGCATACCAAAGACAAAAATAAACCAAAAAGTCCGAAAAACAGTAAGTTTTCCAGTTGGTCACCCCTCGAGGCCCAACGTGACATTTAGTTCTGCTTGACCCATGCAGGAGTTTACTCCACCCTCTCCCAGCTGTTGCTCTGCAGACACTTTTCCTCACCTGTTCCTTAGCCTTGCTTGACTGTTCAAAAAACTGCAACTTCCCGCAGCCTTGAAAGTTTCTTCGTCAGAACATTCCTGTGGGTTTTTTTTCAGTAGCTGTCCAGCTCTGACACATCCATGGAGCGTGACACACATTGTTGTTGGCAGCAGTGCGAATTAGTGCTCCAGTGACAGCCACCCCATGACAGAAATGCCTTTGCAAGTTAGGATGCTCAGGGAGTTATAAGCCTGGGGAAAGCACAGCCTGGAGAGAGGGAGCTGCGGCGAGTCGAGGGAGGCCAGGACAACTGTAAAACCCGACAAGAAACATCAAAGGAGAAATATGAAGCTGAGATTTGAAAAGGTAAATTTCAAAGCCGTTTCCATCTGGCTGCACTGATTGCACTGGAGCAAAGCAAATTGAGAGCAAGCTGTTTCCAAAGGGTAATGAGACTTGCAAAGGCACAAGACAGGCCAGGGACACAGTGCCAATTCGTTGGGAATGCAGAGACCTGTTTGAAATCCCTGCCCGGGAGGAAGAGAGATTAGCAGACTGGGGTAATAAGAGGGTTAAATGCACACATGCATAATTCCACTGTCAACAAATTGTCATATTCCTTCCAGAACCTCATTGCCAGGTGCACCCAGATGTAGAGTCCTCTCTATGGCCCAACAGGATAGAAGGTAAATGCACATCCTGGAGTGTGGGTTGTACCTTAGAGTAAGGAATTAGCTCCTAGGCTCTTCTGTATGCCAGCTCTGAACATAACTTTTCTTTATATGTGGGCTTCAGCCTTGCTATCCCAACTCAGAGCCACCTTGGAAATTCCAGTCCGTGTCTCTAAACCCATACTGAACTTGGCATTTGAAAAGAAAGTTTTCCTTCATATCTACAGCACGTGGCTGCTGATGTCGACTTCAAAGGTGGCAACACTACAGTGTTGGCAGAACTCTGCCTTTGGGATTGATGCGGGATTTTGGGGTCCTTCAGGAGAGAAACCTCTGTACTGCTGATGTTTCCATAAAAAAGAATGTTTGCCAGGCTATTTGTCTCTGCTCACTGCTGGAGAGCTTTGTATGAAACCTCTAAGCGTGGGACGCAGGAACTGTAAATTGGGCAAAAAGACTGCTTATTCTCCAAAATTATTTTATTACTATTTGTCATTTTGCTGATGAAGTTCTAAAGGACAAAAATTAGGTATTCATACATGTTTAGACAATGTCTATCATATGAAGGGTACTGTGAAGAGAGGGAAAGTAGGTAACAGATGGGGATAAGTGATGCTTGCACAGAAAAGAAACTGCATGCAGCAGTATGGAAAGCCAAGAGCTAGCAAACAAAAAGACATCTTCAGGAGCTGCAGTGAAAACTGATCTGTCAGTGGTTTACACCTGAGTGGCTGTGCTCAGCTATTACGGTCATGTGCCCAGCAGAAATAAACTGTGGAAGTTCCATGGTGAAAGATGTAATTTAGTTTATAATCTCAGGACTACCTCTTAGAAGTTTTCCTGTGTATACAGAGAAAAGCAGGACTGATGCAAAGGGACCATGATCGTTTTTTCTTTTTTATAAAGGGCATTTTTAATTGAATATCAGGAACTCTACGGCAGCTCACCAAGATAATGAACAGGCTGAGACCAGCGCATTTCAGTACCACCTGTTGTTGAGCTGTATACGCATACCAACCTTAGCTGTATACCCATACCAACCCATAGCAGACTATTGGGAAACATTTGAAAGCTTCTAGTTTTCCTCCTGGGGAGAAAGATTGTCTCATCCCCTTCTCAGGATTGCACCAAAACTGGTGCTGGCCCCACAGTATGAGTTCCATAATGCAGGAGTTTGTCTTCCACAGAATCACAGAATTCACAGAATCACATGTCAATATCTTCCCAAATCAAAAAATTAGCTTTTTAATAGCCTCAGCCCATAGTCCCTTTCTGCATAGACTACAAGAAGGACTTGTATAAGATGGGATAAGGGCACCTTTAAATATCTCTAAAAGCACAGTAGATAACTGAAGCTATAAGTATTAGAAGCTAAAGAAACAGAAAGGTTACTGTCCACAGAACATGGCAGAGGCTGCTTTTGATTTTTTTACTGGACATCAAAACCATCTTTAAACTGAATTTTGCTCTGTGCTTTAATTGGAGACTTTTTGTACTCCTTTAAAGCACTAAAGCTGCAGTCCACATACAAACATTTCCATTTTCAGTAGTACTGCTTTTGTGATGCTTGTCATATTTTGCTGAACACCAGGAGCAATGTTCAGCTATTTTCCCATGTAGTGCTCTCCGTGCAATTCTGGATTCCCTCCATTTAGCCCTTGTCCCTACTGAATTGAAGGCAGTGATTCAGACACAACTCCCCCCAAAAAACATCAGTTCACTGAGCCTCAAAAAGAGCTGCAAGCCCATTGACCTTTAGAAGCTATAAGGCAGTGTGACAGTACCTCCTCCCCCCAGCAATGTGCACCAGCGATGGATCTGATGGAAAAGGGCTTTTGTATGCAGAAAGGTTTATAAATAAGAGGATTCAAATTTGTTGACATATCAGAGTGCCAGCACTGCAGTTAACTGAGTTGCCAAGGATAAAAACTCTATTTTTAAAAGTTGCTCCTCCTGCTGAAGTTGGGTGGGTTTCTTTTCCCTAATTTTCAATGAATAAAAGGTCATCATATTCTGATGACTCACGGTATCAGCAGAGGCAAGATCCTTGACCCCTTGAAGGAGTTCTGTGGGCTCACTGGAGTGGGGAAGGAGGACAAAGCAAGTCCATGGGGAAGACATACAGACAACCAAACTTAGGGTAGTGGTTTTGGTTTTCTGTCACTTTTTCCCAGTATACACAACCACATCAAGGGAAAGGGATATATTTTGAAGCCACCATGACTAGACTGCAGTAGAAATTTAGCCTCTTTGCAAAACTGACTTTGATTATAGATGTGTGGTACGTTGTCAGCTGAGCTTCTGCCCTGATATTCAGATGCTAAGCCAGAACTGAATCCTCTGTTTTGGTGCTTTGGATCCTGAGGCCAGGTCAGGTTACCCAGGAGGAGACACAACACTTGGATGGGGACTGAGGCTCTATAATTTGCTGACTTTTTTCTCTGCAGGCTCCTTATTTGGCATTTCCTCTGTAGGATACAACTTCCTTAGTGGAAACGGCCTCCTCAAAAATACTACTGCATTGTTCAACAACTTTCTTGACCTCATAAAAAAAATATTTGCAGCCTGTTGTGTTGGCTGCTGTACCTGTGTGAAGGAGAAGTTCTGGCTTTGAGAATTCAGCACTCTCACACAGGAAATGGGGAACCTACCGGGACTGTGAGAAGCAAATGCTCTAGTTATAACTGTATAGATAGATTTTTGGGTATATCTACAAATACACACACATATATACTTTGTATACATGTATATACAATTTGCATACAAATTTTATTCATATTGTACATACACATATATTTTATATAAATAAGGCTAAGTTTGCATATAAAAGATTATAACTCCACATCAGATATATATGTATGTTATACAAATAAAACATAGCCAAAAATAAGTTTCCATATAGTGGAAATGTTTCCCAGATCCCTCTACCAATATATCTTGAAATGAACACAAGGGACAGTGTACTTTAAAAATGTATAAATATAATATTGCTAACAGCAAGGCCATTGTGTCAGCAACATGCAAGTGAGCAAACCAGCAGCAAAGAGGTAGATATTTTGCAGATCACTGAGAGCTTTAGCTCTTGCAGAGTTGGCGAGAGAAAAAAAAATCAAACAGCTATAAAACCCCTGTATTTATTCCATCCATGTATTCATTCATGCAACATTTCCAGTGGCATCTTTCAGAAATAGCGGCATTCAGCTATGGCTGCTCTCATGAGCATTTCACCATGAGTCACGTCAGCAGGAGTAGAATTGTTAAAAGTGAATACAGGGAAACACAGGTGACTGGTGGACAAACCAGGTAGAAAGTAATAGGTTCTGACAGGGATGCCCACAGCTGCCTTCACAGTTACCAGAAAGTAATGTGACTTCCCTGCAACTTACACTGTGCTTTTTCTCCTGGTAGAGGTCTCGTTCAACATCAGGTTGCAGAAGATAGTTTCTGGACCACTGGTCTTGCTTTATAATAAAGAAGTAAGGGATAATAAAGGGATGGAGCACCTCTCCTATGAAGACAGACTGAGGGAGCTGGGGTTGTTCAGCCTGGAGAAGAGAAGGCTCCGGGGAGACCTTATAGCAGCCTTCCAATATCTGAAGGGAGCCTACAGGAGAGATGGAGAAGGACTCTTTGTCAGGAATTGTAGTGACAGGACAAAGGGTAATGGCTTTAAATTAAAAGGGGAGATTTAGATCAGATACCAGAAAGAAAATCTTTCCTGTGAGGGTGGTGAGGCACTGGAACTGGTTGCCCAAGGAAGTAGTGGATGCCCCATCCCTGGAAGTGTTGAAGTCCAGGCTGGATGGGGCATTGAGCAACCTGCTCTAGTGGGAGGTGTCCCTGTCCATGGCAGGGGAGTTGGTACCTGATGATCTTTAAGGTCCCTTCCAACTCTAACCATTCTATGATTCTGTGATTCTAAGTAGATGTGAGAAGTTGGTTATTACCAAACTGCAGTGAGGGACAAAACAGTACTTTGTTCACTTTTTCACAGCTTGGTAACAGAGAAAAAATGTGCATTTCGGTACTTATAAACAGGCACTGTCTCCTCTGCCTCCAAGCCTTGGACTGAGCTGAGAGAAGTGCTGTCTTTGTGGAGTTTCTTCTTTATGAAGAGAGAATAGTTTCTAATTTATAACCTTTCAAAGAAGGAACTGATCCTCTAACCACATTGTACTTCTTTCTATCCTTCCCTTCCATAACACTGAAGTCCACAAATACTAAGAGCATTATGTAATTAGCAGCTCATGATAGTCTTCATCAAGTACTCCTTTCATCAAAGTACACATTTTGCTTCTACATCAGACTTTGGTCTTTTGATTTATTTCATGTTACGCAAAATATCATTTGAAGCAAAAGAGTTCATACAGTATTAATGTTTGGAGTCTGATTGACTGCAGTGATTTCAAAGGGCTTTTGGAGTACCCATCTAAGGGCAGAAATGAGCTCTTTCAATTTCTAAAACTTATTCCCACTAAGTCAACCAGAGTTCAGAGCTCTCAACTTCCTGCAGCCTCTGCTTGGCAGTTTGCAGTATTGGCCCCAAATTCCACAGCTTATAATTATATGGGAACAGGAGGAAGGTTAAACAAGAAGTTCTCAAAAATTCTGCTTATGAATAAAACATTAGAAGTTATTCTTCTGCACTTAAAATAAAACAGCAATTTTTTTCCTTCATCTGTGTAAAATTTTTCTATTAAGTCTGGTTTTGTATTTTCTGGAGACTATTTCAGTGCATCTGTTATAAATATTTATGCGATAAGAAAATTTGTTGGAACTCCTTCAAGGAAATTAGATGAGAACACATCCACACACTTCAAAAATAAATGCATAAAGTAAGTGTTCAAACTATGCTATTATTAAAATCACTATATCCAGTGAGCTTAGTGGGAGATTGTTGTGGTGAGAATGGATTAGTATAGTGGTACCTGGATATGAGTCCAAGATTAGATCCCATCAACAAAACAGGAGTTTTAAGTGAAAAAACAACCCTAAAATTAGCCTCTCATGTACATTTCTATATTATCAGTAGAGCACCTTAGAAATAACTTAGTTAATTTAAATGACATTTTACACTTGATAAAATATAATCTCAAGAATACCTATGATAACTTCTCCGTTTAAACTGCTGCCTTCAAAGATGGTTTGTAGAACACACTGCACACAGAAGTTAACGAAACTATTTAAAAGAACAAAGTTAAGATAGTTTCCAAAAAATAAAAACTCTTCCAAAAAAGACAGGTATATGTGGACTGCTTTAAGGAAAGAAACTTCATTTCATGAAAGTTTTACTCATCTCAAACAAAAACTTGCTAGTTTAGTTAGCAGAAAACAGATGACAGTAGTCCTTGGAAATATTTTTCTTCCCTGCACTCTGTTCTCTGTAAATAAAACAAAGACAGATCTGGATTCAAAGAGCCAAATCCCGCCTTCAGATGTGGGTGTGCATTTCACTTAAATGTCAGGTAGAGTCAGGTGCTCAGTCAGAGGAAAGAATTTAGCACCATGACGAGAGAAATGTTGGGGAGAGGAGGCTTGTGGGGGAAAAGATCTGCGAGTATTTTTAAGGGAATAATTTTTAAACCAGATTGGAAAACAGACTGAAAAAAAAATCCTTCCAATTCAGGGAAGAATTGTCCAGTACTTACATTTTTTTCTGATTTTTTTTTTTTTTTAAATAATAATTTGTGAGCCAAGACCAAGCAAACTGTCACAGAAACAGTTCAAGAAAGCCAATCTGGCATCAGTGAGCTTAATGTCAATTCTACCAGAGAAAGTAGATGATCTCTTCTCAATTGGTTGATTTTCAACTTCCCTCTAAATTTCTTTCTCCTGCTGTCAGCTTCAAGCTCATGGTCTTGTCAGTGTAATATTTATATTTGACTCAGCCTGGTTTGGGATACCACCTGGTCTGGCGGTATCCACAGCAGAGACAAAGAGGATCAACTGTTTATTTTAAGCAGTATAAAAAGCTCATTCTCACAGCTGCTTAAAGTAAAAGACTGCAAAATGCTTGCTCAGTGTATATAGATAAACACATATTCCATACACCTCACTTAATTTGATATCATATTGCCTCTTTTAGAGAGGCAACATTCTCCCCATAATGGATAGGGAGACCTGATGAATGAGATGTCTGTGTAGCTCCAAAAGATCATGGGGAAGTTGGGGATTGTAATGTGGGTCCAGAGTGCTCCAGTGCTGCGCCATGGCTTCACTCAGAGACTCTGCAGTCAGCTCCCTTATGAAATAAAGAAAACCTAAGATTAAGCAATATTTAAAGTCTGGCCATTTTACCCGCAATACCATAAAACCAAACAAGGATTTCTTGTTTTTTTGTTTTTTTTTTTTTTTTTTTTTTTGGCAAGTTTATTTTTTAGCCACGTGTACCCATTACACTGATGAAAGGCTTCAAATACATTTTCAGAAACTAAGTGCATGTGTTCAATACTGGAAAAAACAGCAGGAAACATCCTTACCACTGCTCTTAGAGGGTGACTGCTTTGAATCTGTTACTACATACCCTTTCTTTTCAGAATATCTGCCAGCTTCTGTTGCATAAAAGGCAAATGTGCATTTTAATAGAATTTTACAATCACAATTTTAAAAAGAAAAGGGACGTGCTAGCTTTTGGATGTTGGGCATGAATTGATATTTCATCTTATTTTTGGTCACTGTGTTGCAATTGTTTAAACTTTTGCTTTCTGCCCCACAAGGCATTATTTCTATATCTATAGTCATTATTTTACCTCATATAGAGCTTTCCAGAGTATCCACATGCTTCCCTTTTTTTATGGTTCTTAAGGCAAATTCAAGATCCATCTATCTTAGTTCATTTAACACACTATTTAGAGGTGAAATAATTCCCTCTTTCTGCATAAAAAGGCAACTTGCAGAAGAGTGCCAATTCCACAGTCCCCTGCACTCCCAGTGTCTCAGATTGCCGGCACATGTGAAGAGAAGCTCTTACGCAAGATGACAGCCAAGCAAGAACATGAGGTTGATTTGTTGCAAATATAAAGTGCCATAGACATCCTCTATGTCAGAAAACATTTTATGTAGAACACTGCATTGAAGAAGCAAAGCAAGCAAAACAATAGCATTACGTAAAACAAAGGTAAGGTTTGACCTTCAGACCCTTCACAAAGAAGCTCACCATATTGTTATAGAAGAAAACCTGCCATATGGAATCTACCTCTAGCTATCATAAACTTGTTTGGAAGTAAGATTCTTTGGAAAACAAATCATAAATACCTTGGGTTAGGATGTATTTTTGTTTCCAGACATGAAAATGAGAATATTATTTTTCTAAGGAAGCCTAATGTTAGTGATGCTTGCTTTACTTTGTTATGTCCTCTGAGTTTTATGTGACAATGTTGCATTTCAGCTGGTAGATTGCTTCAGAAGAGAGATGATTGTCCTGACAAATGGCAATCATAGAGCATTAATGGGGACTATTAGTACAAGGCCTCTCCCCCGTGGTAACTTTGTTCTTTCTTTTGATGTGTACCTCAGATACTACCCAAGAAGCTTTAGGGCTTTTTGTAAATATATAAAGTGTCATCTGTGATTGTTATAGATGCTTGCAGTGAGGCACTTGACGTCAGATTCATTTTGCCTGATTGCAAGTGTTTTTAATGCAGGTCCATCTGAGCTAGTCACACAGGGAGCACTTTGGAGTCAATGGAAGAAATTAGCATTCTTAGGGCACGTCTAACCCATTTTAGTTGTTTACCGTGGGATAAGTGCTGATACCTCTCCACTGACTTTAGATTTTTGAATGTGGTCAGATGTTATGACTGGCTATTAGAAATTTGTGACAATGTATGTGGGGGTCAAATCTTCCTCATGTTGCCATTTAGTTTTTTACTAACCTAGGAAGACCAAACCCAAGTAAACTGTTACCTCTTTCTCCTGGAGTGCTCCGTCACTGCAGACATCACATTTTCTCTTTGCCTTCTCTCTGGTTTGGTGACTCCAGGTCAGAGTCATACTGTAGATTCTTTCTGCTGCTTCTTGAGGAGCCTGAGGACATTCCTATATGGACATTTGCTGTTGTCACAGCAGCTGCTTTCATCTTTGCAATCTTTATCTAGGCATGGTGACGAAATGATCAGGGCCATTTTTGGCCTGACTCTGTTCCCAAGGTCCTTTTCTCAAGCTGGAGGTGTGGGAGACAAAATGCTACTCTTCACAACAATCAAAAGTACAGAGGTTGGCCAAAACAAAGTGGCCATACTAATGCATCACCCTGGTTTCTGCTGATACAGCCTTTAAGGTCTACAGCTGGTTTTTGTTATGCCAAATCTTGCTATAGAGCTGAATTTTATATCTGTTCCATGAGACTTAGAAGTTTTTATTTGTTAGGAACACAACATGGGATTAAATTTGTTTTTTTTGCAGTGACTTTTCTTCCTTGGTCTGTGTGGGCATTTTTTCCTCCCTCTTACTACTTAAATAATATAGAAAATATGTGCCAGCCAAGCAAGCCATTTCACTAAGTGACTTTGCTCCGGGTAGTTGTAATGGCTACAGACTAACAAATCCTATAAATAAAACTGTTTTTCAGCCAGGGAAGACTGATTGATAAAGGTCACTAAATGCTTCCCTACTGGAGTGTGAAATCAATGAAAAGTTTAATCTGTTATGATCTGGCAATTTGTCAGGTTTAGAACAGCCCATGTGAGCTAAGGATGTAGGACACAGCAATGAGACGAGAAGAGAAGAAATAATACACAGACTCAAAAACTAAGAGCCACCACTCCCAGGCTTGAAATAAAGAGGTAGAGAGAGGCTGACCTACCTCTTCAAGTGAAAATAGCTCTTTTGGGTTTTTTCTCCACTGTCATACTTCTTATTTCTGTCTTCTGCTAAGTAACATTTCTCAGAGCAGTTAAGCATGATGGACTAAAATCCTTGAGATGGGTATTTTGCTGCTTGGCTGCTTTCCTCTGGGTGTTGGGTTGGCTGGGATTTACCAGGGGATACACAGACTCGAAGACAGTGAGGAGTTCTGAAAAGTGTTTAAAATAGAGGGAATCAATAGGGGGAATCCTTTGTCCTCCAGTGGGATCTATTCCGTCTGACTCCTGAAAGCCACAGGTTACTGATGAAGCAATAAAAATCCTACTTTTCTGAAGCTGATGCCACACATTGGAATGGAGATATCCAGATATTGGCTGGATTATGTGAACCAGAAGTGGGTACTGCCTTTGAGATACTTGTTATCTACTGATATTTGGTAGAAACTGTGAAATTGCTGAGTTGAAAACTTATTAAACAACCAAAATGAGCCACATCGGTGTGTACACAGAGCAGAACAGCAAATGCTTTGCTTGCAGTTTCTTAATGTTACAGCTAAGCCAAGCGGCAAAGAACGATGTTGCACGCTGCAAGTCATTAGGGCTGTGGAAGCTGATGACAAAGTTGGCAAAAGATATCCTAAAAAAAAAAAAACCAGAACTTTAGCACTAAGAAAAATTTCACTCATGTTAAAATTACTTTATTAATTTTTAAGTTCTTTGGGGACTACTTTTCGTCTGTTTTTTGTCTAAGGAATGAGACTATGAATTTCTCAGTCTCGGTCAATGTGACTGCCTCTCTGTTATCCCCAAATAACATTTGAACTACTTAGCCCACTTCAACAAAGTTAACAGAAATCTGAAAGAAAATTAAGTTCTTGTGACTTTTATGAAAATAGGCCACCAGGCTGAGAGCAAACCCTTTTAAAATGCTTTATCTGAGAGAAGTCCTGCATCAATATTAGGCTCCAGAGACTTAGCATGGGGGAGAGAAAAGACCTTATAAATATTCCAGCTACCATGAAAACTTCAAATGGACCTTGAAATGCACCATGAGACATACATTTCATATGGACTTGTAAGTTCCAGCACACACAGTGGTATTTATCTCTTTTTTGGTGATGGTGTTTTTTATAGAAGACACAGAATATCCAAGTTGTGGTCCTGGATGGGCTGTTGAATAACTCTGACTTATTTGCTGATTGCAAAACCCCTGATGAGTTGAGTTTAGTGTAAGTTTTCCCTATACTTAGCCATTTCTTGCACTATATATTTCAATTACAAGTTCATACTTTAATTAATTCTGGTTTTAGTAGTATCATATAATTTTATTTACTGTGATATAAACGTAATAAGCTCTCATAGGAGATTCATTTACACTTAATATTTTTATTAATGGTTTAACTTCAGTACTAGACAGGTAAGCAGGGTCCTTGAGGAGATTAGTTTTACATTAAGGGGGTTTATTTGGAAGTAGAATGAGAACTGATAGTCTGGGACATTCTGTGGAGCTGCTAATCTGTTCTTTATGAAAATTAGCAAAAAACTTCCTGTTATCTTCACTGCTCTTGGGACGAGGCCCTCAGAGGTATGGTATGCACAACATGAGTATGTTTTTTGTCTGTTTAGGGGTTTTTTAGAAATTTAACGAAGATGCACTTTTTGTCATCTCCCAAACTAAATGACCAGACATCATAAACAGTTTACATAATTTTTCTTATAAATTGAAAATGCCATAGTAGAGCTGTCCACCCACTTCCTGACCTGTTAGTGTACAAACACCCAAAACAACAAATGCCTTATTGAAGCTCATGCATTTTCAATAGCAGCTTTTAAAAAGACAGTTCAACGTGCCAGCTTTTATCACATTGCTCCCACATTAATTTTCTATTGTAAGAACAAGGAAACTTTCGGCAAATTGGATATAACAATGCAACAACAGCTAGCATCCTATGATTATTAAATGATAATGTTAGCATATTACCGTTACAGAGCATGTCCATTAAAAGCTATCTAAGTTTCTTTTCAGGACTATTTAATTCAGTATCATGTAATTGGTTTTGGTAATAAAAGAGCAGAGAGATGATTAACATTTAGATGTTATTGTTGGAATATGAAAGAGACATGAACCTCATTTTCACACAATTCCAAATTTAATTTGTGTATTTAAATGCTTTTCTGGAATTACAGCAGTGCAAATGAGCTTCCATTGGTCAAAGAATAAATTGACAGTAAATGTATTGCTGAGGAAAATAGCTTTTTAGCACTTATTGGGGAAGCACTTATTGGAAATAGAAATAAGTAAGTTTTGTTATTTGGGTCATTCCAAAATCTTTACGCTAATATCTTAATATGCATGCAAAAGATAATGCACTGTTAATTCATAATGCCACCTACCAGCCAGAATTTGTTATATTCCCCATCAAATCATTTGTCTTTTATTTTACCGTGTTTTGCAAAGATGCCCAAGTACTTCACTGGAAATTAGCATACTAGAAAATAATTACAGTGATAGACTCATTACTGACATATGCAAGTCTTACTTTATGAAACACTTTTACAATGGTAGCTACACCAACAGGACATAAAATCTTCTCTAAGAATTTCTCTAAGAATTCAGAAATACATGATTGCACTTTATATTATCAGGAAGGATTTTTATTGTTGAAACTATTAAAAATAATTAGCCCTATTTGACTGTAAGCACAATTTTGCTCAAAAGTACAGTTAAAGAACATAAGTTACCAGGGCAGTACGTAAGAATGGAAGCTATGGCTAGATAAAGGCTAAATATTTTTTTCATGTAAAAAGTTTAATGAAAACTGTAATCTGCTTACACAGACAGGTGCAATAGCTTGCCTTTTTCTTTTTTCCCAGTCATCTGAAGAGAGATGCTATACAGCAAGTACTTACTGAATAGGAAAAGAGTAGCAAAAGTAAGGATCAGTCACCAAAAATGGTAGGAATTTATTCAATTACTTTACTCCAAAATTATGCTCCACAAGTAAATCAATGTTTCATTACAAAATTGTTAAAACATATTCACTATATTTATAGCATACAGAATGACAAATTATTTGGTTTACAACTAATCCCTTTAGTGCTGTCCGTTATCACTGGCTGATAAACCGGGCACACTTCCAAAGCACCCAGAATTGGTTTCCTTAGTGGAAGCTGAAAGTTATCCCATTTACACTGTACCACGCCAAGGGGAAGAAGTAAGTTCTTAAGTCCAGCGATCTAAAGGCAAGCTGTCTGTAAACACAGAGGCATCGGGCCTGAATTCCCCTCAATCTCCAGCACTAGTAACTGGTGCACCAGGAGAGATTCCTTGCAGTAAAAGTGTCCGGAGCCAGAAATGTTTAATCAACTGAATACAGTCTTCAATTATTTTCTTCCTATTACCAGAGTCTTTAATCCTGCCCCATAAATGTTTCAGTGTGTGTCACAGTCTGGCCAAGCATCACTCTGTCCCCAGTGCACTATCGCGAATAGAGCCAGTTCCTCGGATCCATGTGTTTCCAGATCTGTCTAGAAGGAAAGCAGTTGCTATTACCAGCTCCAGGCCTACAGAACACATGTGTAAGCTTAGATTGATTTTCTGACAGCTCTTCCTAGAGAATCAACCTTCACAATCACCCTACCTAATCCTGAGATCCTAACCCTTCTACATGGTGTCTTGTATGTGCTTCTCCAAAGCGCCAGTGAGGTCTTCAGCTGAACTGCTTAAGGCAAAACATAGGGAAACATTACGACATGCAAAAATACTTGGGAAATGTCTTAACTTAAGTAATTCTATTATAAGAAATAACTCCTTTTAGTCATAAAAATGTTAAACTATCCCTACATTTTTTAAGAAATCCTCTCTCCCTATCTGATTCCATGTTTAGTAGGTTTGTCAGAATCCAGACAAACTTGAGTCTCTCCCTTGCATTTTCTCTTCCAGTCTTAGACACTTCAGTGGCCCTTCCTTCCTCACCTTCACTGAACATAGCGTGTAACTCTTTAATAGAGGATCTTCATCTTCACCTCTTCAACTTCTCCAGAATAGTGCAATACCAGTGCAATATCTTGGTAAAGGACTATATGTAGAGATCATTTACTAGAAAGATGAGCTGATTATTTTGGGGGTGAATTTGACTTACTTTGAAATTTACATGTTAGGAATCGAGTCTGAATTACTGGAGTATTTTTGCTGTAGGGCTCACTGTGATGGCTCTATGGTGACAAGCACCACCAGCAGGGCAGGCATTTCATCTTCAGTCTAAAAGGTGCGAGGTGAACCTGTGGAAGGGCTTGTCAGAGTCAATGCACCTTTCTTCATTTTCAGTAATGACAAGCACCATCTCTAAACAGTCCATCTTCCTTTGTGAAAGTGAGAAATACACATGGCACGTATTCCACTTCACTATTTCATACAGACCCATCCCTGTACTCTGACAAGGATTTCTGAAGTTTCAACAGATAGAAGGTTACTAAAATGGAGAGGTAATATTTCTATCAATATTTATCTACCTTCCCTCTCTCTCTAACAAGTTGCTAGTTCATTTTGTACATATCTGTTCACTTCTGAATGGGACTGGAACTGGAAGTCCAAGCTAGAAAAATGTAACTTTGTGTTGATCTGCCCAAACAGAAGGGAAATAGTGTTATTTTTCATCACAGTTCTGTAGTCAATGAGATGAAACCATATGGTACTCATTGCTCTTATATAAACTAAATCTATGACATTTCATCACTTAACAGTGTGGTAGGCATATCACATTGTGCTGTACTTTAATGATTGTGTTTGCTGAGGAGCTTTTTAAGATTAAGAGGTAGATAAGCAACAGTATCTGGCTATCTTTATTTCTCTCTAGAAAAAGAAAACTGGACAAATTACAGCATGGATGGATGGATCAAGGCCCAGGGACAAAGGAAAACTTGAGCACTTGCATTTATTTGTACTAGAAATTATATAAATATAATTCATACACAATTCATGTCTTGTTGCCACAGCTGGAAGAGTATAAAAGGGTTTTAGTGGAAATGAGAAATAGGGATTGTGTAGTTTAAGAAGAGATGGTTTAGGAAAGATAATGTATTCTTTTGTCTCATTGTTTAAAGCATTTTATAATGTGTATATCATTAAATTTTCTATTACAGCCCAGACTCTAAAAGCGAATCATAAAGGAATCATAAAATTAACAATAGAGTCTTAAAGCAAAATTACATCAATTATACAGCAAGGGGAACTTGAGTCTAAACCACAGAGACTTAATTGAATTGAGGTTTTCCAGAACTCCTCATAAGAAATCCCATAAGCAAGCTAGGGTTTGTTTGGTTGTTTTCTTCTGAATATGAGATCATGCAAGTAAGCTTTAACTAAGTGGCACTGCTAGAATAGCAGCACAGAGATGAAGGACAGAAAAGTCAAGCACTAGCAATTAGATGATCTGGGCCTCCATTTGCATAGGGCTCTTACTCCTCACATGAAACCAGTAGGAATGGGCCAACATGCTTCTACCAGACAGCCTGAACACTTACAGAAGCTGCAAAAATACTTAATGGCATATGAGGGTTTCCAAGTTATATTTTATATATATAGATACAGTGCAATATGCTTCTAGTGTCCTTCTGTTAGGCCATTTATAGGCAAATGAAAGTGCTAAAACATTAAGATAAATAGCTGCAGAGGACGCAGATATCTTTGAAAGCGTTCTAAGATGTTGTAAAACCAAAAAGCGCAAAGACTCTATTTATGGTGTAACTACAATAGACTTTACACAGACTGCAAAACTGGTAGTGGTTTCCAAGCAGTCCTAGGGATGAAGTTGCTTTCATTTTCAGTAAGCAGCTGTTGCAATGCCAAATAAAAATCCTAGACATCACAGGGTAAAAATGCAGAACACCAGAAGATGCTGACCCAGAATTGACTTCATCATATGGACTTGCTCCACTTAATCAAAAATAGGGAGCTGTAGCAGCTGAATGATGATTTTGCAGACCTGAATACATGTCCTTCCCTCAGTGCTGATATTTATTCTACAGTTCAGAGCTCCGGGATTCTTTCTCAGCTGCAGGTGATCACATTTTTCACTTTGTCCTAAGGAGATGACGATGCTGTGCTTTATTGGAACTTACAACAGTACTGGCTAAGCAAAGAGTAACTGACATCATCTACCTGGACTTGTGCAAAGTGTTCAATACTGTCCCCAATGACATCCTTGTCTCTAAATTGGAAAGACGTGGATTTGATGGATTGGCCACACGGTGGGTAAGGAATTGGCTGGATGGTCATACTCAAAGTGTTGCAGTTGACAGCTCAATGTACAAGTGGTGACTAGTGATGAGTGATATTCCTCGGGGGTTAGTACTAGGACCATTGCTGTTCACCATCTTCATCGTTGACAGGGGCAGTGGGATAGAGTGCATCCTCGACAAGTTTGTCGATTACAGCAAGCTGCACAGTGCAGTCAACACACTGGAGGGGTGGGATGCCATCCAGAGGGACCTGCACAGGTTTGAGAGGTGGGCCCATGTGAACTTCATGAAGTTCATCTAGGCCAAGTGCAAGGTCCTGCATGTGGGTTGGGGCAATCCCAAGCACAGATACAGGCTGGGTGGATAATGGATTGAGAGCAGCTCTGAGGAGGACTTGGGTGTGTTGTTGGACAAGAAGCTCAACATGAGCTGGTAGTTTGCACTCACAGCCCATAAAGCTAACAGCATACTGGTCTGCATCAAAAGAAGTGTGGCTAGCAGGTTGAGGGTGGTGAATCTGCCTCTGCTCTGGTGGGATCGCACCTGGAGTACTGCATCAGGCTCTAGAGCCCTCAGCACAGGAAAGGCATGAACCTGTTGAATTGGGTCCAGAGGAGGGCCACGAAAATGATTAGAGGAATGGAGCACCTCTCCTGTGAGGACTGGCTGAGAGAGTTGGGTTGTTCAGCCAGGGAGTGCAGTGATGGGATGAGGGGTAATGGCTTCAAACTAGAAGAGGGTAGATTTAGATTAGATATCAGGAAGAAATTCTTTGCTGTGAGGGTGATGAGACACTGGGACAGGTTGCCCAGAGAAGTTGTGGATGCCCCATCCCTTGAAGTATTCAAGACCAGGCCAGATAGGGCTTTGAGTAACCTGGTCCAGGAAGGTCACAGGATGTTGTCCCTGACTATGGCAGGAGGGTTGGAATGAGATCATCTTTAAAGATCCTTCCAACCCAAACCATTCTATGATTCTATGATTCTTCTCTGAGGGTGAAACTTATTCCTGCAAGGATTTTTTCATTGTGATTCAGGAAACAGCAACAAACTGGTAAGAAACAGGAGGGTGGGAGAAGACCAGTATTCACTGCAAAACATAACACAAACAGCAGACAGACATTTCTCATGCCTAGGCAGTCACAAGAAGTCATGAATCTAATTTCTTTTATCTCCAGACTTCTGAAAGCAGATCTGCCTCTAAAAATAGCTGAAGCAAGGAGTTTGACTTTGGGGTTTCTCTCTCAGGATGAATGGGAAAGCAACACATTAGGAATCAGTGTTATTATGTCTCTTTCTCTGTTGGACAGGATTTTTTCTTTAAAGTTTTTCTTTTAAAATCTGAAGATGTTTCATGCTACACTCCTGAAAGGGTCTGAATTCATGTCCATCCCTGCCGTCCAGGGATGTACCTGGCAGCCAACAGGTACAGCCAGCTACCTGTGCTGCCTTTTGATAGGCACTGGGGTCTCCCTGAATACTGAAGCTCTGATTGCCTGTGATTCTGCCAACACACAAAGGCACCAAGCGTTAGCCACCAAAAAAGACAAAGGTCACAACATCATTCTTTCCCTGTGCCCCTTGGAGCCTGTCTTCTACCTGTGTCCGTTTGAGGCTCAGAAATAAGGCATATATGAGCACAGGTGGGCATCCAAAATTGTATATACTGCAGATACTGCACCCTGTGATAATCTAAATTCCACCTGAATCCCAGTTAAAAAATAAATCTTCTCAACTTGTTTAAAAATAGATTAATAGTAACACATCTCTCATATATCTTCTCTCTATATGAGAAAGAGTGCTCCAATTTTTCAAGTTATTTTTTTGTATATAAAAGTATTTTTGAGGATCTGTTTATGGCAGAAGTTCTCAATCCAGATAGTTACTGGCCTGAGTGGAGAGACACTTTTTGCTTTCAGTAGTCTTTCCATCAGACTTATTGAACAATTTAAACTGAATATTACCTATGAGAAAAGCTGTTGCATTTGACCACGTACTATTAATCATGGAGCTATAAACTGTGAAACAGACTGACACCTCCCACTTCTTTCATGTTGTTTGCAAAGCTTGTCACTCTTCTAAAGATAACACCAGTCAGGTAGCCTGAATAGTAAAGGTTCAGCATCAGCTCTTGGGCTGAAATCATTGCTGCCACTCTCAACTGGGTCCAGATGAAGCAATTAACTTGATTAGCCACACATCTGAGGAATGGGGTTATTTATGTCAGGGTACCTAACTAATCATAAAAGACTTTATGTCCCTGTCATCTAAGAAAACTATCTGCATTCAGTTGAGATGGAGCAACTGAAAGATTATCTAGCACCATGATTATGGCTCTGGTCCACTGTGATAGGAGTCTTCTCTGTTTCTCTCCTTCCCTCCCTTACCTGTACTGCTAGCCTGCTTTGTATCACATATTTATTGCTGGTTACTCCCCCGTTGCATCCCATCCTGAGCATTCCCTACTGCTCTGACCTGTCTTAAAGCACAGAAATAACAAACTGCTCGTTGATTTGTTGTGGTTTAGAGTAGCTGCTAGGCAGAGATCCACCATAATGCTAAGGAGCAGTAAAAGATCGATGACTAAGTAGACCAAAAAAACCCCTCCCAATGAAACGCACAGGAAGCATATGATGAAGTGAGGGTGTAGATGGAGAGTATTTTTTTTTTCACTTTGTTTTTACTCAGGCAAACCCATTGAGCTATTTGGAGTAGCAGCTTTTAGCCTATCATCAAATACCATGTTTCTTTCTTTATCTGATTTCATACAAAAAAAAATTCACTGTCAGCCTTCGTAATAGAAATTTATTTCTTGACAACAGGAAGCAGCCCCCGACTACCACCTGCAACATTCTGATTTTTGCATTAAAAAAAACTTTCCCTGGATAGAAAATATAGCAGATCACAGATACACTTTTATGTGGCGTTTAACTCTTGTTAAACTCCTGTATAATAGTGCTGCCCATTAATTACAGTGAATTTGTGAAGGATGCTCTAGGAATACTACCTTTTACTGCTGTTTCACTGCAAGTGGACAGTTACCCTTATTTCAGCTAATTTTTGACGCATAGAATATTCCCCTATAGTTTGTGTTGGGAAAATCTCTCCTGCTTCTTTTATTTCAGTTATTTATTCTCCTCCTTCTGGAGTGAATGGTAACCCTCCAGGTTTGTGGCATTTTTGGAAACAATTGAAAACTGGCTTGCTTTGCTGTTAGCCTTCAGACTTCCAGAGGGAGGTGTCACCCGCTCCATGGCCTTTTCTCCACTAATGGGTAGAGCAGTACTTTCTATTCTGCACCAGCAGAACAGAATAATAGCCTGTGGGAGAGGGAACAATTTGGTAAAGACTGTGAGAAACAACTGTGCTCTTATAATAGGATTCTTCAGGAGAAACTTTAACTTTCTTGAGCAAAGATGGGTCAGATGAGCTTTCTGTGCAGCAAAGGTACATCACATTGCTGCCTTATACACCAATTTCATTATAAAGATAGGGAAATCAGAGTATGAGTTGGAAACTTTTAGAAATACTTCAGTCAGCTCCACTGTCCTCAGCAACGCAAGGCCAAAATTAGAGGGTTGGGTATTTTTCCTTAAAATGCCTTCCCACGACCATTTACCATCTATGTTGTCTTTATCAATGTGGCCATTAGTGATCCAAAAGCAAGCATGAGATCCTGAAAGTAGGAAGTACTAACACAGTCTTATGGATTTCTTTTGTTGCTTTGACTAAAATAGCAAAACTGTTCGCCTTTCAACTCTCTTCTCTAAAGGTGTTTTTGCCAGCACTGGCCTCTGAATGGGATAAGGAGCAGAAAGTGAACCTGGTGAAACACAAATGTTCGAGAAACCTTCTTTAATGTTTGCTTGGTGTCCCTAGAAACTATCTGCTAAAATTTTTCAGGAAACTGTATAGGTACACAGAATGGAGAAGACAATTTGAAAACACATAGCAAAAAAAGTGCTTGTGGAGAACAGCTCTTTGGTCCCTCTTGAAGCCAGCAGACAGTGGTCATGTGAGTGTTCCTGAATACATTACCTTGCCCAGCACAGAAACAACAGTTACACTATAATATACTGCATTTTGGGCTTTTGGTGGTGGATTTGTCTGGCAAATAAATTTCTGATTTCAATATGTTGAGTTAATAGGAGACGTGACACTCTCTCTCCAGATGTTCCTGTTGAAATGGGTAATTTGCATTTGGAATGGCACACATCCCTCCCATCTAATTAATATTAAATTGTAGTAATTTACCTGTTTAGCTGACAGCAGCTATCTTTGCAATCTGTTGCAAGAAGGAGTCAAAGCCTCAGCTCTCTTAAACATGGATATCAGGCTGGAAACTTACTTATACCGTGGCACATGGTCAAAAGTTGCTAATGTAAAGATGCACATGGGCAGCTACAACAGCTGTAGCTATTCTTGTTTTTCAGGGACTAAGAAAAGCAGAAGTAGCTTAATGGCAAAAGTAACAGAAAGTGATAAATGTCAGGAGCTTCAGCTCTTACATCATAATCCCCAGGGGCCAGGCAAGAGGGTGCCTGAAGGATGGCTGACACCTGGCACAACCACATAGCCCTGTGGGATGTCACTGTAATTTGCTGGTAGAATTAATCAATATTTCTGTCTCCCTAGAACATGTTTCCAAGCAGAAAATCTTCAGACATGTCTTGCTTAAATCATTCCTTTCTAGGGGTTCACAGACAGCACAGACCATAATATTCTGAAGTTTAAATCCATGTGGACCCATCAACTCTTTCATTTATTCTGGCCTCATGTGTCTCACCTCTCACCTGGGGTTCGATTCATTCCATAAGTTAAGTTTGCCTAAAGCTTATCTGTCATTTTTAAAGCTGTGTTTTGCTCATCTATAGTAAAAATAGATTAATAAAACGAACAAGATTGAGTAGTTAGGAAAATGGATAATTTATTTTAAAACAGATTAAAAAAAGGGCAGTTTGGGCAACCTGGAAAAATGAGGACTGAGCAGGAGATGCTTACATTTAGGGGTTAATAATACAAAGTAATACAAAGTCAAAGGACAGTGATCTTAGAATCAATCTTTCTAAACTGAATATTATAAGAAGAACCCTAACAGCAAGGGAAATTCTGTAAAGAAGTCCCAGACAGTCATGGAGATGAGGAACTCAAATTATTACAACAGAAGTGATTAAATCACGGAAAGTTGGATTGTGATTTGTTCAAGGGGAGACTGTAGGATAGGAAAAGGATGAGATAGAATCTTGAAATTGAACTGTGCGATATCAGGATAAGATAATTTGTTTGGCTTCCCAAAAAAGAGATGAGAGGAGACAGCTCATGGTGAGTTTGTTATGCTCTGTTCATAACAGTATTTAATTAGTTGACTGTGTACTTCCTGGGGTCTACTGTTGCCTGCAGGCAATGGGGAGAAATATTTTTTTTTTCTTTCTTGATGTCTAACTTTCCTTTTGGGAGACAGAGAAAATTGGTTTTCTTCTGAAATATCAGACATTAGCTGCAGCTGGAAAAGGTCTCCTGGGCAGAATATTTTGGTGCGTCAGTGACAGCCAGAAGCTTTTCAATGCCCTGATAGTGGTGTTCCTGGTGTTCATTCACGTGTTCCTGGTTATACTGATGTCTCAGGTTGAGGTTGGAAAAAACTTTCCTCTAACCAAAATGAAAAGGACCTTAGATTTCTTTGCTTTCCTCTCTGCTCAAGGCATGATCTGCTTTCTGAGATTCTCTGTCATTTACAGCAATCATGAAGCTGCAAAGACCTGGGATATTGCTGATTATTCTGTTCTTTCTCTGGGCCATACAATGTAGTAGGCTTTGGATTTCAAGTTTGTCATGGGTGTGGAGAAACAATCTCTGCTTTATGGTAGGCAGAGGTTGGGAATAGTTCATATGGACCTCTCAAAACGTATTGGCTTTTGCACAGTAACTTCTAGATTTGTGGATGAGTCTCAGGGTCCTTGATGGTCTCACCCAGCTCTGTGGTCCAAAGTTATTCACCTGCACGAGTTCATTCAGGATGAGCATTCTGCATCAAAACTTAGACAAATAATGTACAACTTCAGAGTGGTGATGAATTTAATCAATCATGCACAGACCCTGCAAAGACTTTATTTCTAGTTTGTATAGAAAAAAGCCTCATCTACTTTTTCATTTGCAGCAATGTGGGACCTTGATCAGACATGTACAGGACAAAAGGTAAGTGGCTTGATCTCCTGGTGAGGAAAGGTGGTGCGTTTGTGGGTATTTTGGTTTGTTTATGTCTAGTTTATTGTGCTTTCTCTTCTTCTCTTCTACTATTTCACAAAATTTTCTCCTGAAATCACAGTTATAACACTTTATCCTTGTCATTAAAAAATCATTATCCTCTCTTTGATGGATACACGAAAGCAAGCAAATAACAAGGGAAGTGGATATCTTTCTGCTTTTCCAGATGATTTGCAATACCAAATATAAAATCTTCTACAAGAAGAATGTTTGGGTTCATCTTTCTCTTCCACTCACTGTAACATTCAATTTGCATGGAGCAAATACTTCCAGTTTACTTTTGCATCCTTGGTATAGGAGATAACATTAAAGCAAAACAGAATGCAGGGTGAATTTGCCAGATACAAAGTCCTTTCTTTCCTATGACTTAACAAAAAGTCAATGCCACCCACAAGAAGGAAACAAAAAAATTTGGACACATTTTCAGTTTAAAATAGGCACACACAGACTTACATTTTTGTATGGTTGAATCACAATTTTCTCTCCATTAACTATGTGAGGAATCAAAGGTGACTATTGCTGAATGGTAAGATTCCTTGTTGAATGCTCAAGTCTCAGCTATTGGCTGTCAGTCTTCATCAGCTCCCTGTATTTTCTCCCTAAACAGTATAAACTATTCAGGGGAGAAAATGTCATTTCTTTTAGGTGTCTGGTGAGTCAGGTATGATGAGGAGCAACCCCAGTGCGAGATTTTCAATTATCATGATCTCAGCCTTCCTTTTCGGGATAGAGCACAAATAATCTCCATTCAAAGCATTCATGGGAGGTGGTTGGATTCTCCCTTTAGCTTTACTGCACACATCTTTTCTCTGTGGTATAAGAAGAAGGTAGGTCTGCTTGTACTCACAGGCCTTAATGGGCCTTGATACTCAAAAATACAGAAATCTAACAGCATATTTTACAGAGGCCTGTAGTTGTGATAAGCTCACAATGTTCTAACAAATTTTAAAAACAGCAGTTATAATTAACTCTTATTTTAAATGTAACCAGCATGACATTTTCACTTAAATAAATCTCATGAGACAGAATGTGTTATATTGAATTAGCACCTTTACAGGCTATGTGCTTTTTAAAGCAAGTACATAAATTAACAATATTCCAAAGGACCAAATTCTGCTGTTCTTGAATGCACAGTCTGAAATCTTATTTTCCAAGGTTTCCATGGCACAGGTGATTTTAATTTATTACTATTTTTTAGTGTGAAAGAGTTTGATTTTCATATCCCTTGTCCATGGAGGGAAGAGCCCACATTGATTTCAGTGAGTCATCCAACTTATGTGGCTGCCTTTGCATGCTCTAACTTTTGCTGATGTCCATTGCCTCTATTGTAGGTATCCTCCAAGGTTTGGGCTCTGTAATTGCCAGACTGCAAGGCCACCAGTGGCTTGAAAATTTGTCATGAACAAGATGAGAATAATGTCATAGGCTCATCTGATTGCCATACCTGTTATCACTAGATCTCGGGGTAGTGCATCCTTAGTACCTGGCCATATGTGGGTAGATATGACAGACTCAAGAGGCAAGGGAGAAATGGCTTAAAAGCCAGAAAAAGCATTTGTGGTCACAATGGAAACACAAGTCTCTTGGGCCTTCTGCATGCCAACACAAAGTTTCTTTCCAAGTTCTTTGTAGATCTGATCTTCCCTTGTGGTTACTGTAAGGCAGGTGTGGTTTCATGCACAGTATGTAACAATTATCTGACACCATTAAAGATGTTTTCCACAGTCCACCTTCTGTTTGCTGTTGGCAACCTGTGTGATGTTGATTTTAAGGAGGTGTAGGTAGGTTTCAGGGAGTGTAACCAGTTAGACAAAAAGCTCATATGATCCAAAGATACGTCAAGTATGTGAAACTGGCTGCTTCTGGTAGTTTATGGATTATTATTCTGTTTTCTTTATAAAGCATTTGGAATTTTAAAGGTTAAGTATACTGAAAAAAATAGTCTATCATTATTTTGTTCTTTTATTCATTACCAAAGAAACTAGAACCAGCACTTTGCTATGAGATTTAAAAGTCTGTTATACTCGCTTAGCCATTCTCTGTCATCTTTTCTTCTTTTGATGTTAATCACAAGCAGCTAGAACCAGAAGATAATGAAGAATTAAAAGATTAGAGATATGAAAAGTTTACACATTAAAAGCAAAGTCAAAGAGCAGTGAAAGCACAATGACTGAGATAATGAGAATGAAGAATATAATTCCTCTTCAACTAGTGAGACAGGAAAATAGCCCCATGGTACTTCCACTCAGGAGAAGCTAGTGCTGCTTACCTCTGGAGCAACAAAAATAGCATCTAAGCTGTACTGAAGCCTTAAGAAATTAAGATGAACTACTTTTTGGGCAAAACTTAGTGATCTTCTCCACAGTCTCTTATTTGGTGAGTGTTTACTGGGCAGAAAAGGAGATACAAAGGTCCCAAAACAAGTGGCAAAGTAGCACAGCAACCAAAGATTTTGAGTATTAATGGCTCCCGCTGCTAACATCCACAGGGCTAGAGGCCTCTGAACCTTTAGCTGTACTGAAGTTAATAGACCTAAATGTATATCCATAAATGGATGAACAACAAGTAAAAGGAAGGAGTTCAGGGTGACTAGTTCAGATGTAGACAACCAATAAGTGACTCGGTGCTGAAACACTAGTTTCTGCTTCCATTTTAGAACGCCTGTGGTGCCCCATGTGGCTTCCTACCACATCCCCAGAAAGGCATTGGTGTCCTCTGCATTTGGCATCATAATAGCTGCCAGCCTTGTCCATGTTTCATCTGCTTTAGAGCATCCACATTCACTCCAGATGCTTAGACATCATCAAAGGCCCAGAACATATGGTGAGCTGAATCCCATTAGGGAGCCCAGAAAAATGGTCCATTGTCACTGTGGCCCCAGAGGCTCATCTTCGCTTCTTCCTTGCACACAGGATGTTGCTACTTGGCATCTCAGTGAGGAGGTTTTTGCACTTCAGGCACAAAGTGCTAAGTGAGGGAGGAATACTAAAGCTGCACCTCGGCATTTGAAAACACCGGTGTGAAAGTGAGGATCCTGCCCTGAGCCTCAGGAGCATAATCGTGTCTATCACATGCTTTGAGTCACTTCCTGGAGATTTTTTTCAGCGGCTGTATAAATTAATAAGAGGTCAATAAAATGGAGGGAAATACTCATTGTCTGGTAGTGACTTTTAACATATATTTTGAGGAAGACCATGGGTGAGTATTGAAATAAACCTTTTGAGCAAAACCAATATTTTTTTTTTTATCTGCCTCTTTTATTTCTCCTCTTTTTCCAAACACTGAGCTTGGTTAGCAGAGGTAGCCCTGCAGAGCCTTCGTTTCAGGCTTGCTGTTCGTATGTTGGATCTATTACACTGTAGTGGCAATAAATCAACTCCAATCAAGCTTAGAAATGTCCCTCTCTTTCTAATCACTGTTATCTCTGGGAAAAACAAAGGCAGAAAAAAAAAAAAAAAAGGATCATAGACCATCTTATTCTTGATGGAAGGGCCAAAAAGGTGGTATTTGTCTTGTTCAGTCATGAAGCTGCCAGTTGAGTGACCGATAATCACACCTGCTCCCTTGCTATTTAGCAAAGAGCAGTACTTTCTACAGTGAAGACGATTATATTTCTTTTCTGTGTAGAAGGACATTTTTCAGTCTGATAAGTTCTGGAAAAATGTGTGGAATAAAACTTTAAAAGGCATCTACTTGCTGTTACTGGTGTTTCTACCTGGCAATTTTCCACTTCATAAACAGACAAGTCTTTCCAAAAGAATAACTATTGAACAATAGTAGCGTTGTTTTTCTTTTCCACCACATATAATGCGGCTATCTTACTGTGAAAGTTTGAGCGCTGTATTCCATTAGCAATCATCTGTACCACCCAGACTATACAATAACTTCTCTTTTTGCTGCTGTTGAGTGACATTTTTAATCTTGGTTTCAAGCCAGAAATAACATTTTGGGAGCCTCTTGTGTACACAAAGACTTTCTGGTACAAGAGTCAGAGAAAATAGACTTAATCAGCAGAAATGATTTGCACAGGTCTGTGAGTCTATAAAATAATGAAAATTTTATTGCAGTCATTGTTTAAACTTCAGAAGTACAAAGGTGGCCTGCCAGTAATATTTAAAATATGACACTCCTATAAAGATTTGAAAGTTTCACCAACATTGCAAAGTTTTCATTAACCTTCTGTATTTCCTTTATTTAGTAAGCTGTAATACTCTTACTACAGTACTAATAACTCTTACTACAGTACTAAATAACTCTTACTACAGTACTAATGAACATGAATTTTGAAGTCTCCTTGACTAAACTGGATTTCAGGGTATTATAAATCTTTTGGAAGTGAATTATTGCCAGTCTATTTTGAGAATTACCAAATACTTTAAAAGTGCTTTCCAGAAGGATATCAGTCCTTTCTGTAGATGTTTGTTTTCAAAGAACAATATCTGGCAAGCAAACAATAATAGCCTGGATAAAACATCACTAACATTTCAGGGGAAGAAAAAACAATCCACCAAACAAGAAAAAAATCACAAGCAAACAAACAAAACCAAAACCAAACAAAACCACACCACCAAAAAAACAAACACACAAACAAAAAAAACCTAAAGAAAGAAAATAACAACCAGTTATTACCTCAGAAAATCCAGAGGGTGAACATATAGTTTAGATACAGTCCAACCGTGGTGATGTCCATCACCAGAGCATATTTCATTGATTTACATCTACATATTTGCAAAGGCAAGTCAATGGATGGTACCAGGATGACACAGGATGAAGGCTTATCAGTAAACAAGTGTTATTTCACAATTAGTACAAATTGGATGTATCAAATCTCCTATTTTGCACTTAGAGAACAACTGACTACAGTTACTGTGGTATTGTCACTGTAAGGAGAATATGAAATTTCTGTTTCTTATGCTGAAGTTATTTTCTTCTTTTGGATAATACAGACAGCTATTTGAGATCAAGACACAATCAGTAGGTTTTCTTGCTTGGAGATCCTAGTGAGGGGACTAATTAGGCTATATGCTTTGAACTATTTTTTTCATGTTCTCCAGAATCCACTGAGATTGCCATTAGCAGCTCTGCTAACAACAGGATGGAGACTGCATGTGTCAAATGACTTTCAAATGACTTTTATTTAGGAGAAAAAATTTTGTTATTACTTTTTAAGCATGTAAGTATGGCTCTGATTTTTGAAAGAGATTTTTACAATGAGGATCAGATTCTCAGAGGTCTTTACCTTAATCCATCAGATGAGATCAGAAGTATCTAACTAGCTCTCACTTCTGAAAATCAAGCCGGGTTCCTACTTTCCATCTTTTGGTGTGTTTGAATGTCGGGTCCTTAAAAACTCTAACTCTCTTGACCTTTATGAAAAAGCCTTGCTCAGCAAAGATGTTCAGGGGTCTGATTCAAATCATCAAATAAAGTGAATGCAGCTAAAGCTTCTGGATTCACTTGGATCGAGGACTCCTACTTTTTTTTTATTTTATTGTGGATGTTTTTTTGGGGGGTGGGGATTTGTTTGTTTGTTTGTTTTTTAAAATTGATAATAACATGGAAAGATTAATTCAGAGAAATGTAATGTGTAGAGTAACACCTGGACCATTAATCTTTCTTGCCATTCTTAGAGACTCTAAAATTTATCAATGCTTCAAAACACTTGGCTGGTTTATGCAATTTTATTTTATTTTATTTTTAAAGAAAATGTCCCATAATCGACAGAAAACATATGGGTTTGGTTTTATTTTTCATTTGGTGGATATTCCCTTCAGGGGAAAACCAGCTTTTGCTGGAAGAAAGAGTAAGTAGGTTTCAGAGAGATGAGTATTGAAAATGTGCAAGAGACATTTTAATATGAGATTCCACAGCAGATACACATTTGTAAAGCAGTAATTACTTACATTTCTGTGAAAAGACAAACATGGAAGAGACATAATGAGTTTGAGGGTTTTTCAGTGACAGTTTCTAAAAATAATTTAGGAGTCATAAACACAACCTACAAGCAGCCCTCTTCATCTGTCTGACAATTTGCAAACACCCAAGGGATTTCTGATAATGTTATGCCCCAAGCTGTTGATCATCATCCTGGTATGAATCAGATCAGCTCATTAGAAAAGACCCA
>VXBJ01005709.1:642916-710833 GCA_013400055.1 Nycticryphes semicollaris
GGACACCAAAATATAGGATGTGTTCATTAATTTTGACAGAAATATGGACTTTACATCTATGATGTCAACAAAACTTCCTTCCATTTGAAGCAGGGTAACAGGAGGGGAGAGGGTTGTTTGATTTTTTTTTCCCAAGAATAGTGTATTTCCTGAAAAAGTAAATTTTAGAATCACAGAGAATAAACAGGAATTCTAGTCAAATTGGGCAGAGAATTCCGACTAAAATAAAACATATTTCTTTTTAAAAACTGATTTGTTTCTACATTTTTTTGGTGGAAACTCTTTGACTTTTCATTTTCAAATGCTCTGTGTTTTTACAATGCAACTTGTCTTTATCTGTTGGAGTATATAAGAAAAGCTTAAAAATTCAGACGTCCTCTGAGGTTTTCCACAACTGATTGCTTGGGGGGATTATTTTATTTCTTTTTTTTTAAGAGGAAATGCAAGAATATTTAATTTTGAAGCAATGAGGTTTATTGTTGGGGTTTTGGGGGTTTTTTTGGTTTTGATTTGGTTTTTTTTTTTTTTTTTAATTTCAGCTTCTTCAGTTCACCTGAGAAATTGACATCTTACTCTTGAATATGTTCTGTGCTGGTGAATGTTCCGCTTTGTTTATCCATTTCCAGGAAGGTGGTATACATGTGGACTGATTCAGATGAAGGCAAGTCTACCGCTTGTAGCAGAAGATTCCTGATTTACAATAGTCTAGAGAGAGAGAACAATCATGTTTTGTTCTGGTGTGTTTTGTTTTCTTTTTAATACAGTACATTTATGTAAAATTAACAGTTGTTATCATGGCTAAAAATGGGAGGAAAACTGTAAATCGGCAGAGCTGAACATATAGCTGAATTTTCTAACCATAGGTTAGAAATGATGCTTGGCATTTATACAATTAAATGGAATTTAAGTGCCAAAAAGCTATTCTTTTCTCCCTCCCAGTGTAATAATACTCTTATTTTTCTCTCATCAGAGCAGAGAGAGGAACTGATAATATGTCAGTGGTTAATGAAAACGTCTTGATAATGAACAATCTACTATTCTTGGCAATGTTTATGAAAATTAAGTCTCACCAGGCTATAACTACAGCAGCTTGAGTGAATCGGAAAATAAATTGGTGTAAAATTTGGTTCAGATCAATGAGAACTTTCTTTCTGGATGACAGTTTGTTTAACATAGCTATAGGCTGTCATTCATGTTTGTACTGAATATAATTGAGCTAAACAGCAAATTGCACTAACATGATGACAGAGAAATGGAGAAGACACCGCCTCCATCACTGGGAAGGTAAAACATGCTTAAGAATTCACAGGTCCGCAATAATGATTTTTTAGAAACCACAACACCCTAGTGATTTTGGAAAAGCAGGTGTAGGAAAAGTCAAGTTGCCCTTCACTTTTCAGAGAAAGTAGACCCTTGAGGGTCAGGTCTGTTCAAGATGTTTTAAACTGGAACTCCATTTAGGTGCTGAAAATAGCCCTATGCTTTTGGAATTGCTTAGCGTGGACAGAGGTGGGTCAAATGGAGAGCATCCCCATCTGCCTGCTAACAGGGCAGATATGACCTGGCACTGCCAGTTACTGCTGTGTGCCTACTCAGAAGGGGAAGACTGCAAACCAGTGGCTCCCAAAGAAGCAGGGAGTCGGTGATGAAGAAAGCAAAAAGCTGCCCAGATGTCACCTGGCCTTGAAGGTAGTGCCATCAACAAGGACTGAATGCTCGAAGTCAGTTCAGAGCTCAGCAACTCGCTATGGGTGTTGGAGGAAGCGACTCTCCACTGCTTCTGACTCAGTCTCAGCCTGTACATATGTCCAGAAACTGCAGCCCAGCAGCAAGCACTAGTCAGAGTCTCCCAGCCAGAGGGGAGTAATGGCAAGCAGGACAGCATTCAGCAAGGACCTTGCGATTACCTAAACCCCTGCTCTTGCTCTGTGAAACAGGTAAAACAGCAGTGCTGCTCCACTCAGAAGGCTCTTAAAAGAACCAGCTGGCCTATTCGCAGCCATTCTTCTCCTGCTCATTGCTCATAACTTGAGTTTGAATAACTTGCTGTTTGCTCCACAGGCATCTGATCTCTTCCTGCCTACACAGAGATGATGTTGTAACCACGATTACTGGCAACTTGCCGGATTCCTTCTCAACAGCTCCTGCATTGCATTGAATTTTATTTCTTTTCTTCTCTGCTGAAACAACAGTTCTCATCCCTCTGACTTCAGGTGTTTGCTATTAATTCTCCATCTAACATTTTTTTTTTGCCCTTGAGATCCTTTCCTTTGCATGACTGTGTTGAAAGTTGGGGCCACAGAAGTGCGGGAGGTGAATGAATGGCATTGTGTAAAACTGACAGCTCCAAGGCTTTTCAGATGCTGTGCAAGCTGCACATGACATCTAAAGTGAGGAGTGTAGGAATAGTCGCTCAAAGGGATGGCTTGGCATCTCACTATAAAGCTGAGAGTCCAATTCCTGCTTCTTAATTCACATGCACCAACATTCACTCACAGCAATTTACAGTCTCTTTCTTTTTCTCCAAAACATCGCTGTACTATAAACCTGAATTACTTACAACTATTACTGTTCCTGCCAAAACAAAAAAACCTCTAGCCAGATTTCTTAATGTCATAAGAAGAACCATAAATACTCTCAAATTAACTGCATTTCCTTACCGTTTCCTTACTGAATCAGAACTATGCATAAACACTTCACATCCATTCCTTTAAATTGTGTTTCCTTCCAGGCATAAGATCTTTAGACTAAAAAGTCTCAGATCTAATTCATTTTTTCTCTGTAGGAATTAAAATTCAAAATTAGATATTCTAGTCACCTTAGAGGACTCTGAAAGTTGTTTCCTGATTCCATCTTTAAACCAGCATTCTGTTTTTTTAATCTTCTGCAGCAATATCTAGAATAGTGTGACTGTTGATAACATATGAATAATATGTGTCTCGCTTCCATACTCTTTGGCTTGCAAAACCAGAAGGTTTTCTTTTTTAACACAGAAAAGTCCAATCTGTCGTAGCTCAAATAGTTGTGAGAAGCACGGGGGGGAAGATTTCCTGGAGCATAAGTAAAGGATAGCCTTATCTTCTGTCTCACACAGCAAGAAAACTGTTGTTTAGTCACCGAGGAGGTCTTCAGTCAAGAAAGAACAGATGTTAGGTCTGACATTAAGAGAACTGTTTCATCCCAGATATGAATATGTGGCATCTGCTCCAAGTGGAAAAGCCTTAGAGATCAGTATCAACACTAAAAAAGGAAAACATCTCTATCTTTTTTCCTCCTTTTCTCTCTCTCGTATGCACTGACACGTGCTCTGAACAATATCCCAAATGACTGACTAAGAGCTTTGACAAAGTTGGATGTAATGTGAATGCTGACCAAGCTCCAATGAAAGATGCAGATATCCTATGACTAGGGGCTACAAATTCTGCCTAGAGTAACTGGTGAGTTTCATTTTGGCACTTGGGAACATCAGGTCCCTTTGCCATTCCAGAAATGACCCAGGTTTCTCAAGAGAAGATAAGGGAGTAGTCAAACCAAGCCCAGAACTGCTGAGATGTCCTGGTAGCAGATGTTAACCCTGAGTATAAACCCTAGGATTTGATTATTTCTGAGAAGATAACTAGCGTTGCATTGGTTTTTCCTTCCAATAGTTCTGTAACATAAAATATCTACAGGTTCTTCGTAGCAGAGGCAAGACCCTAGACTTCTCCTCTCTCAGTGTGGTACCCTAGCCACTATGAGTTTTAGCATGTTACCTGGGCTGTGGCAAAAACAGTGAGCCAATTGCCATTCTTTTTGGTTCTCAGAGAGAATTGTTTCACAAAACCCCCACAACTGAGAACATCACTGAGAAACAGATTGTGTATTCATGTAAGAATACACAGAGTCAGATCCATACAGCATGTATAAAAAGCAAGACCCGTGGGAGAATAAAAGGCCTTTTGGCATAACATGTGAGATGGTATATTCTAGTCACCTTAATTAGAAAGGTTTTTCAACAACAGAGAGAGGTGTCAGAAAGACCGTATCTGATGGTGATAGAGAACTTCAGCTTTCTTTTGGAAAATTTTACAGCCATATAATCACCTGTCAAGTTTTGAAATGTACCAAAACCTTTTTTTCCTTCCCTTTTTCCCCCAGGAGCTACAGACGTCAACTAGAAGAATGACTATTTCACCTTTCTTTCCAGCTAATTAGGAGGAACTGACTGAGGATCCAAAGGTAAATGGTAACTTGAGAGAAAATTACTGTGAAGAATAACATTCACTATTCTAAGGAATGGGTGAAAAGGGTAAGTAGCGTAAGACTAGGAAGAAACTTGCTCATTTGGTACGCAAGGAACTAGGCAGGAACTCTGAGGTCCAATTCAAAGCAGGCAGGTCATCTGTTATATGTTGCTACAAGCTGTTATGAACCCCCTAATACAAAGAATGGGTAGGAGGCAAAGTATAGCGAGAGGTGGCTGTGGCTGAATGAAGATCCCTTAGAAGGGGATCTTCATTGTACAAAATGTCAAAATAAGACCAGATGACTAAAAATGAACGTAAATGGATACTACATGGTGAGAAATAAAAATAATGGGAAAATATAGTGAATAAGTTATTCCTAGTGAGGGAAAGAAAAAAAATGTATAAAAACTTTAGAAGCAAGAATTAAAAAAATAAATAATAATAAAGAAAAAACAAAAAAAACCAAACCAACCAAATAAAAAAAGGAAGGAAAACAGAAATTAATTACCAAAGAGTAAAGAAAATCCTGTCAAAAAGCTAGTGACACACAGAAGGCTACAGTGGTGTTTGTGTGCTCTGTGAGGCCTCATTACAAAGGTGACATGGCCCAAAGTCACAATTAAGTTCAACAAAGACAGAGTGAAGAAACAGAGAAAAAGCGTTTAAGGAATGTTTAAGGAAGACTGGTATAAAACAGATCAGCAGTTCAGCTGAAATTCACTCTGCAGTACTTAACGGGAGTAGCTCTTAATCAGCACATCACTTGTCGGTATCTTCAGTACCATATGAGGGATGGGTGGTAGTGAGAACTGAAGAGGGACAAACACCTGATCCATCTTTAAAAAGACAGAAGGATCTCACAGAAAAATTCAGGCGACTCAGCCTCACCCAGGAATAAGACTCTAAAGCACCACTATTACATAAGTAATAATAATAATAATAATGAGGTAAGAACCAGCCAGCATGGAGTTTTCAAAACAAATCAAACTGTTCTAATTTCTTGTTGTGGGAGAAAGTTGAAGGAGGAACAGATAGTCTAGATAATGCATTACACATAACTTTTAAAATTTAATTTTAAAGGGTTTAACACCATATCCCTTTATATTCCTCTAAAACAGCCAGGGAAAAAGATTCTAGATAAAACCATTATATTTGCACAAGTGGTTGTTAAAAAAACTCTTGCAGAATATTTTACTGGGAGGTTACAACAAATTGAAAGGTTACTTTTCTCCATTTGTTTCTCTGTGTGGCATTTTTTATAATAAGTGCTGGAATCAAGCGCATACCGATGAGATATTGGGATCACCTCCAAATGAAATGAAGGTTACACTGTGCACAACACCTTCATAGGAAATTCGACATGAGCTGATAAAGTTACACGGGTGCAAACAAAGGAGAGTTGATTTCTGCGTGTCATTAACAGCTGCATTGCATATGAAAAAACAAAAGGGGTATATATTCCCCTTGACTCAGTCTATGAGGCACCAGTTATAGTACTGGGAAATCTCAGTGCAGAGAAAGGTACGATTTTTGAGGAAAGGTTAAGAGACCTCAGCCTGTTTGTTAAGGGAAAATGGAGGCAGATGCAGAGCTTCAGAGCTGAATCCACCCTCCTCGCTTTGCCTAAGGCGGACTATATCTGTCCTCTTTTTTCTAGAAGGATAAAATTGGTAAGGGTACCATGGCTTTCCCAAGACATTTATTCTGTATTTTCTCTTAGCCCCCTTATCTTTAGGTTAAACCCCATTTATTTCTCTTGTAGGCATTTTTTTTTTTATGTCTCTTGTCATTCCTTTTGCTTTTCATTGAGTTCTGTGCGATTTTGTTAAGCACATCACCCAGCTCTGGTTATCCTCCTTAATATACTTCTTTTAAGGAACTGCCAGTTCTCTTCAATAATTTTTGTGTAGACTGGCCTCCCATAAGCCCTAATCTGTGAATTCTCTGAATGTATTGAAGTCCACTCTCTTGTACTCTATTGTTTTATCTCTGTTTATAGTCTAAGGTTAGTGAAACTTGTAATTTCACCGACTCTCTTAATCTTTCCATTCTTCAATCCTTATCCCTTCTTTATTAGAAATAAATCTGGTAAGGCCTCTAATTGGTATTTTAAGTTTCCATACTGAAAAAAAAAAAACACTTCGGTGTACATTCCAAAGATCGTATGGGCTGGTTTCTCTTTCCAGGAGTCCTCTAGAGCATGAAAGTTTGTGTTTTTTGTCTGGAGAACTTCACCAGTTACTGTGGATTTCACAGTTTGATGCCCTGTACAACATTCCTGCTATAACAAACACAAAATTCTCCTCCTTCCTTAATTACTCAGACATTTTCAACACATCTAATCTGCTACATTTCTATTCTGTACTTCTGAATATATAAAGATATAATCAGGTAAACATGGGGAAATCTTTGTCATAAGCTTTATCTAGGTTAAAAGTGATTGTGAAGAATGTGAATGCCTCAATTTTTCCTTAGTTTCTAGGCTGTCAGTCACAGCACTATCTTCTTTTATTTACCCTTTGAACTTTTCATATCAACACATCCTATGTGGAAACTCTTCTCAAAATTTCAGCAAGCCAGAGCTGCCCTTGGTTACTTTCTGTCTTTCATATTACATTTTAATTAAAAGGTTAAAAGGTAATCATCTGAGGCTTGAGGAGGCAGAAGTGTCAGCCATCTTCCAGTATAAGGAGGACAATGATAAATTATTCCATGTATTCAGTAAAGGAAAACAAGAAATATTTGGATCACTTCTTCAGCGAGAGACATAATACACATTAGAAAAAGTTTCTGACTTTAAGACAGATGAAACATAGGGATGGATTTGTTATAATATGCTTCACTAAGAGGTTTAAAAAAATGGATCAGATAAACGTCTGTTGGCAGTCATCTAGATCTATTTGGAAGATTATTAATGTTGTGATATATGAATGCAGAGCTGCACAAAGTTCTTCAAGAGCATCTCAAAGTGCTGTAAATACAGGCATATTTACAGCTCTTCATGTCATGCCATCTCAAGAAGTAGCCAACTTAAAAGCAGATGATGTTGCCTCTTCAGCATAAAGAATATTGAAAGAAGAAAGAACTTTTTAACATTCAAAAGAGATTTCATTGTTGTGATAAAGAGATTTCACAAAGGGTAATAAAGAAAATGTGAAATGTCAATACACCGAATAAAATGTTCCTTAGACTATTCACAAGATCCCGATTGAGTTGGAGCTCATTATATAAACAGTACCTTCAGCAGAAAGCAGAAGCCTGCACAGAAATTCTAAGTAAAAGAGCATTCTGCTGTTATTAATAGCTCTAGAGGGTAAGATCATCATTGTACTTGAATATAAAATTCAAACTTCTTAAAGTTTATGGTTAAATAATAATGGCTGAAAAAGTGTTTCTTCAGCTTACTTGGAATTTCAGTTTTAATACACAGGGAGAAGAAGTTTAAGACCTGGAAAAAAAAAAAAAAAGATGTTGAAAGACTGTTGTGGATATATGGCAAGGCTAGAACAAGAGCTTATTTGCTTTTCTCTTGTAATCTCCCATCAGCACAGGTAGAAATATAGGTAAATGTATAACGGCAGGAGTGCCAAATGACTTGTGAGGTTACAAGATTACATTATGCCCTTTTTTTTCTCGTGAATTCTATAGTAAGAATGGGGAGATACCAAAATATTTGGAACTAGATGCAAAGTCAGCATGTGTTCTAAAAAGAACAGTGCCTTTATTGTTTTTCAGCTTCTGGACTCAAAACAACTGACCCATTAAAGAAGTAGGACCCTGCTAGCCAATTTTATTTGACTGAAAATAGACCTGATTTCCTTAGTAATTTTTTTCCCAAGCCTTTTGATGCCAATCTTTAGCATCAGATGGATTTTCAGACTGAAGATCACAAGTCCCGAGTAAAAAATCTGAATGACAACTAGCAAAAATTGGCTGTTAAACTTTTTTTTTTTTTAGCAGCATTTAACAATATTTGGGTTTATTTGCTCTCTGCCAAATTAAGCTCTCTACCCTGTTATTAACAACCCTTTGGGATTTGGTATGGAAATCATCATGAGCTGAATTACGGTTGGTAGGCAGAAGCTATACCTTCAACTAGTGGCTGTTCTCCAGGCTCTACTGAGGCTGTGACAATTTGTCTCTGAAACATGGTCCTTCATGACTGACATCTTTAGCCCCTTTGTTCTTCACATTTTCTTCCTATTCTAATGTAGTATCGTGTAGGCATACATGTAATAGGCATACAAGTATATGGGCACACGATATCTGTGTACGATGTAGTAATATCCTAAGTTAGAATGTTATTCTATTTGCACAATTTGGTTATAGAATATCAGCATTGACTTCAGCAGCATTAATCTAATTTTACTGCAATGTTGCAAAGGGTGGGATTGAACCCATGCTTCCATAAGAATGTACCTCATCGTTGGGAAGTCACTCATTAATAGGACCCTTAAGGACAGATGACGTTAAATGCATTGGTTATAAGCAATGCATGAAAAGAACTTATTTTTTTATTACTTACCTAGGGATCCTTTAGAGAATATTGAATGGGAGAAATCCAGTCTTATTTTCTAAAAGTTGGAGAGTATCTTAAAGTCTGTTCACAAAGTAAGGGCCAAAACATTGGGTTCTCCATGTACATTTATTTTTCTATCCAGCCTTTTGCTTTTTAGAGCCAAAATTTAAATCATCTTGTTGATTACATGGAATAATGTGTGCACTAAATTGAATGTTAATGTTGTTTTCTGTGCTAGCTAGGAAGAAATGGTTCCAGACACCTGTCTCATTTTCTCCAGACACATCTGGGAAATGGTATGATTTGTGGAATTGTACTCAGAGGGTGATAAAGAAGCTTTTGGTTAAAAGTAAACTTGACAAATAAATGAAGTGGTTGTTGTCAAATCAAGTAAGGTTGTTTCTGCATTTTTTTCAGAGGATTTTTTTGTTTGTTAGGTTGGCGGAGTTTTTTAAAGGAAATGGGCAAGCATGTAATTTAAAATGGTTTTCATTTCTGAGAAGGTGGACATTGACAGAAAAGGATAATGTGAGACCACCCTGGGCTTCCTATGTGACTAAGAGCTGATAATTGCAAAATTAACTGAACCACTGGAAATTGCAACAGACTATTACAGTGCAGGGCAGAATTCTTGGAAAATCAAATACACAAGTTTCCTCCAAATAAAATGTATCAGTTAATACACATATACATGTATATCCCACTGAGGACACTTTTACCTTCTAATCCCTCTGTGTAGACATTGACCTGCTGGAGAAATATGTGCAAACTTACACTACAGATGGTGGCAGAAGTACTGCTTCAGCAGATAGTCTCTAGAGTCACATACCATGTTTCTGTGGTGATAATATGGGAATGATAAAGCATGAAGATCTCTGATGGTTATGGAGGCTCTCCAAAGTAATGGTGACATCCCATATGGACACACAGCTGGTGGTTTGTTGAAGGTCTGAGAAGGGTTCAGGGGAGAATACCTTTTCCACATAGGTGTAAGAATATTTCATGTACCATCCTGAATAAAAATCAACAAATAACATGACAAATAAAAGCATGAGGGTAAAAATGGTATTTCTTTCCTGTTTAGTGAATAGCTCTGAGTAGATTGGGACCTTGAGTGCATCTGTTGCTTGAAATGTAAGATATTTATGCAAAACCAAAAAATATTTGCATTTATAAATCCAGCTGTGATTTCCACTAATGAAACAATTAGCTGACTTAGAGGTCTCATAGTCAGAATCACAGTTAGATGGAACAACATAAAGTACAGTAAAATACAATACAAAGTACAGGTGTTTTTACATATTTCAGTTAATATTAGTGCCATTTGCAGTAAACAGAAGAGAACAATTTATTTTAAAATGCACCTGATTTAAACTGTTCTTCCTCTCCTTCCCTTTCTCTCTGAATAGAAGACTGCCATGTAGATATTGAATGGACATTTCTTTCTGGATTTCTCTATTGCTGATATTTTATTTATGTTATTTCATTTCTTTATATTACATCTTGCTTGAATTCAATAGTTTTATAGCAAGTGGTACCCAGTAAAGATTCCAATCTCTTCCAAGACAATCTATATGACGAAAAACTGAATATGGACTGAAAATACTTACTGCCTGTATGTTAATATAGCACATCCCATCCTTTTCATAGATATGGTATCATATCATGTGGTATAACAGAAGATGAACACTTCAAGGGGGATCAAAAATATCTTTACAAGTTCACTGCAAATGTGTAGAATGTGATTTTTATGGTGAGCATTAGCAATAATGTGTCACAGCTGCTATCATTAGCCACATTAGGCAGTGTTGGTTTGGATAAGACTAAGTTTATTTGTTTTGTTGGAACAGTGAAAGGACATTAAAAGGTATTCTGAAGCTTTTGCCAAACTAAAAGTTGCTGCAAACATAAAGGACATAAAGAAATTCCTGAAAGAATAGTGAAATCAATACAAACAATAGTCTCACAGCAGGAGAGAGAAGGTTAGAAAGGAGGTAGTGAAGAAATATCAGTGCAACAGGCTATAGGAAATGCGATGTGTTGTAATGGGCCATGGTGGTCAGGCAGGCTGACAATTGGGCTAAAAAGATAGTTTGGCAGTTTCTTTTGAGATCTGTTCAGAGACCAGATTGCTGTTCAGATGGCAGATGTCCAATGGCAGCCCTAGGAGAAACCTCAGGGTGTCTCATACAATCTCAGGGCTCATGTGCCCAAACAGCCCCAGTTTACTCAGGAAATAAAATTGTAAATGTAAATGTTTCCTCTTCACGCAGCACTACTGGGGATGCAGCTTGAATTCAGCCTGCTGTGGAGTGTGGGACTGTCCATCAGAGACATAGGGTTTCAGAAAAAATGACAGAAAAGTTACAGCTAGATAAGAGAAATGGGCAGAGAGGGTTTATAGAGCTATCCGGACAGTTTAGTTAAAAACCCATAGAATATTTAGTGTTACATAGGTGCTGTTGTAAACCTAAGCTTGTCACCTGCAATTGATAGGAGCTTACTTTACGTGAAAGAGGGATATTTTGATCTACACTTGATGTCTAAAATCCATGTGGGAATGAAGAAACAAAGACAAATGTGCAAAATATTCTTGCAGGCCCAGAGCAGGGATCCCCTGCAGCCCTGGAGAGAACCCTCTGGAGCAGAGACCCACCCTGCAGCCCGGGAAGGGCCCCAGGCCAGAGTGGAGGGATAGTTCCTCCAGGAGAGGCGGCCATGGAGAGCCCAGATGGGAGCAGGTTGTCCCTGAAGGATTACAGCCTGGAGCAGGGCCCATGCTGGAGCAGGGAGAAGGGTGAGGGGGAGGAGTGGCCCAGAGGGGCTGCCATGGATGGTCCCCAACCCCCATCCCCAGCCTTGTGTCCCTTGGGGTGGGGAAAGGGTTCTGGAGGTAAGGAGGGACTGGGGACATGGAGAAAGGGTGTCTCTGTGTATGGAAAGAAGGTGTTGCTTTAATAGGTATCTTTTAATCACAAAAATGTATTTGAATTGACAATAAATTATTTTCTCCAAAGTCTGTTTTGCCCATGATGGCAATTGGTAAGTGATCTTGACATTACCACAACATGTTTTGCATCCTGTTTTCTCTCCCACCCTCTTGAGGAGAGGAAGAGAAGGAGTGTTGGGTTAACATCAACCCAGCACAACAGTTAATGGAAGCTAAATGATTTAAAAAACAGTAGCTGCTTCAGCATAGGCAGATATGTGGCTGGCACCTGTAATTCTGGTAGTTAGTCCATTAGCATTAATCATTTAAACCACCTGTGATTGTTGGGTTGTCACCACCCACTCTTCCTCTTCTTTTTGGTAATAATTGACAAACTTCAAATATGCTAGTTGAGATTTAAAGTTTGGTGTGGGACTGATGAAACCTAGCCAAAATGGCATTGTAAGGAAACAAATGCATTCAGTTGTTTCTCTGTAGATCCCCTTCTTGTTTTATTCCCTTGCAGATGTGGAAGCCAACTTAGAAGTGCAGCATTTTTATGAAGTAGGCTGTTGACTAATATATTTCACAGCAGGAAAAAAGCCCAATAAAATATGCAGGTAAGCTTTCAATGAGCTCATTCTTGTGTAAATAGTGTTTATTTCAATCTCTGTTCTCCAGTAACTACTTTAAGGGTAAAAGAAGAACAAAAGAACACAACAAACAAGCAAACCCCAATTTAGAACAACCCACCGAATCAAGAAAATACAGAGATAAAGGAAGAACTAAAGTACAGATGATAAAATTCAATGTATAAGATAGGCAGAGGTATACATAAAATTCAGCTTATTACAGATAGGAGCTAAATTCTGTAATTTTTACCTATTAGAAACCATAGAAAAGAGATTATTAAATCCCAAGCCTAATATCTTAAGTGACATTATGAAAGCACCACTACCATGATAAAAAAAAGCACCAAGCAGAATTTAAAGAGGCCTTCTATATTAGCAAAATGGTTGTATAACTTGGTTCAATATTTACTTACCCTGTCTAACATTCATCATTAATATTGTTCTTTATATGGTTTTGTTTGGTTTTTTCCCTATGATTATTATTATATTTGCAGTTTAGGTACAAACCACAGCAACCATCTACCATATTGCATTAAAAAATTGATTAATTTCATCTTCCTTAATGTGTCTCTAGTGCTGATATCTTTGTTAGAACTGTCTGGGCTCCTCTTCTACTAAACACAGACTGCAGAGACACAATTAATGATGTTTCATGTGGGTTTCTTATGTGCACTCTTATGATAAGGACATTGTGCTCTGAACTTCCCCGCTTAATTTGACAAGCTTTCTGCATTGACTGAGGGGGCTTGGAGCTCAAATGTATTTTGTACTGAGATATTGAATGTAACCTTCTCATGGTCAGCCGTGAGTTTCAAGTGTGTCTTTCACAATATCTTTGGAGAGGTGAATATCTGCATTGCACGTAGTTGGTACTTGTTTCCTCTTCTTTGCAGGGTGCCTGTACAGGAAAAAGTTGTTTTCAGTTCTCCAAATGGAGCCTTACCCAAATAAAATTACTGGACTAAAGCAATTTTTCATAGTGTCAAAGTTCCACAAGTGACCTTCTGTGTTCAGGAAAAGGGTAACTGGTTTCCCTTGTGTTAGCCTTCAATCTAAAAAAAAAAAATAAATGTCAGAATAGAACTAAAAAGGGTTAGTGCAAAAATCAGTAATTTTTTCTTCAGATTCTTCCTCTTACAATCTAAGTAGTAAAGAATCAGTGAGATTTTGTTTTCTTTTGTAAGCTGTAATACTAACCTACCAAATGAAAAAAAAATATAATCTTTGTCTTAGTATGAGAAGCCCGTGTAGCTTCAATAAATCAAGAATCAGGGAAACACATCAGTTCCCTAAGTCATGCTTGCCTGAAATTTATATGTATAAAACCTCTGTTATCACCTCTGCCTGTTCTGCAGTCTACTCATGAAGCAGTTTTCCACATTGGAGCACAATGTAATCACTGATGTGACCAAGAAAGACAATAAGCAAAGCAAGTAGGTAAAAACTCTTTTTCTCATTCAGTTTTTAGCACTGTCTTGTAAGATGGCTATGCATAAAATAATCACAGTTTGGAAAAACAGGTGACTAGTAATATGTGGATATAAGATTTTTCTTTTTCAGAAAAGTAATGAAGAAATTATATAGTCCCAATTCATTATGGCAGTTCTTGTATTTAGGAGACAAAAAATGGCTTTTCTTTTTACTAAAAAAAAAAAAAAACTCTGTTAAAGACACCTAATATTTCCAGATACCAGCTTCTCACCCTCAAATTCTGTTAGGAATGACCATTCTCAACATTATTAACTATAGCAATTGACATTCTTAATCATTCACCATTCTTCCTAGCTTTTATCTCATCACCCTCTTGGTAGACTACATATTAGGAAAAAATGTTTTACTGTGAGGGTAGTGAGACATTGGAACAGGTTGTCTAGAGAAGTTGTGGATGCCCCATCCCTGGAGGTGTTCAAGGCTGTGTTGGATGGGGCTTTGAGCCACTGCTGTAGTGGGAGGTATCTCTTCCTATGGCAGGGGGGTTGGAACTCAATCTTTAAAATCCCTTCCAACCCAAGCCATTCTATGATTATACATAAACCTGTTTTCTTCATCCCATAAGGTCATCAGCACAGGACCCTTCTTTGACTAAATATTATTTTACATAACAATGAAACCTCAGGATAAAATGGGCTCACTTTTTTCCCCTCAAAAGGAATCTGGAATTAATTCACTTCAAAATTCTCTCTTGTTTTTATAAACTCTAGTATATTTGATTCTCTTACTTAAATTTTGATTTTTCTTTAAAGTTCCATCCATTTCAGTATCTTCTATATGCCCTTTTTTACCATCAGTTACTCTTCTCAACACTCAAAATGAACTGGTTTACGATAAAGAACTGGGCATCCCTTATCCTAACTAAGCAAAATTTTCTCTTGTAGAAGACAAAGTATTATGTGAGTGTTAGTGAGGCTGTAATCTTCAGGTATCCATAATTTAAATTTGATGGAGGATGCGCAAACTTGAATGACTGGCATTCAAAAAGCTTCAGTACTGTGGCTTAAGCAACACTTCTGCAATGAGTACCAGCTGTAGAAGCTGAACTGTCAGCACTTTAACATACAGGATCAATAAATAGTGATGGATTAGAGTGAAATCATGAAGACTAGAGTTTCACTAAGCAATAAATTGGCCCACAAATAGATGAAACAGGATTTGGACTATGTTCAAGGAAAAATTGAATATAAGGAACAGTTGCTTGTATATGAATGGAAATGTCAAAATGAAGCAACAGAAAATATACAGCAGAAATGAGGGGATTTACTTAAGACAGCTGACAGTATATGCTGTGGTTGCACAGTATTTAAGGAAACAAATCTTAAACATGGCAAAAAGTAACAAAGCAGGCTAGAAATGCAGCTCACAAATCCGGTTTTATTGTATATTCAAAAGCATATCATCTTACTTTATTAAAACAAGTGGTTTTCAATAGTTGAATTTGGTACTGCTACAGCTCTAGGAGAATGAGTTAGAGTCTTATCTGGCTCAGTTGTCATGGAAACAATTATTTATTTCTATATGGATAATCTTTGTCATTATGGACCTGAAGCCAGTTAAAAAAGTGAGTGAACTTCTATGATTTCTGTAATTAAAAAAAAAAAAAAAAAAGACAAATTACCCAGATCCTACTATGCTTACATTAATAGGGCAATTGTGCTTAACCCAAGATTGAAGGTGGTTGGGGGGGAAGTCAGATTGGTCCTTTATTTTCTGAGTGTCTTTTCAGGTGCAAATTCTTTTATCATTACTTCCATTTAGGATTACTTTGATTTGTTTACAAAATGTACGGTAACAGTGAGGTTACCCCTGCTTTAGTGAACCTAGTGTTGTGTCAGAATCAGGTCACCTGTACCCAGACAGCCCATGGATGTTTGGTTAAGATGTGCCACATTTTCTAACCAACAGTAAAGGAGACAATGCCGAGAAAAATTTGTAGCTAGGCCCTGGAGGGATACTATTCAGCCAGTGTGAGAAGTAAAGTTCATATTTATGCTTTTAAACAATAAAAAAAGAAGCCTTCTGTATAAGACTCACAACTAGCTGGCCATCTCCAGCAGCAGTGTTGCAGCAGGCAGCATTGCAGGAGTTGTAATGCATACACTTGCACAGGGAAAAGTCATTTAGTTAGTGGTGCAGTGACCACAATCTGGAGCTCAGAGTCATCTCATGTTGTCAGTTCTGCAAGTTGACTTGTCAGACTAGACCTCCATTTTAAGAGACCGCATTTTAAATCCTAAAGCGAAACAAATTACACATCACCATGTAAGATATTTCAAGTGTGTCTGTTACGGACGATGTGTACGAGATTAAGGAAAAGTGAATACTCTGTTTATGTCACTACAGATTGAAATTGCAGGAGTCACTTATTGACTGAGCAGTCTTATCAGGAAATAATTTGATTGGGGGAAATGTTCCTGTTAATTTCCATTGTAAGTCAACCATCTGGATCAATGGTTGTCTAATTCAACTCTACTTCAATTGAAGTAAGGCTGTTAATTCCCTAATTCCCTGTGCTAGTGGGTAAATACGGATTGGTATTTTCCAAAACATAAGGCAAACACAATTTTGATTCATTTAAAAAAACAAACAAGTTGAAAGGCTGGTAACTGAACAGAAAGACAAAAAGAATTTGTTCTTTAATTATTTTATAAGTAAATGAAGAGTTGCCCAAAGATGATGAATGCAGATATTCAGTCCAGGCTCTTGCAGTACTCAGGCTTGGAGGAACTTCAATCCTTCTGCTGAGTTGGATCTGCAAGGCAGAACACAGGAGTGCACTGCTGATTGACCACCAATTCAGACACAGCATTTTATGTTTTCATTTTACAGGCTATTCAGCAGATGCTAAGAGGTAAAAACTCAGTGAGGTAATATTCAGGTCTTAAAGATTGAAAAGGCATTGCAAAAGCCCCTGAGCTGATGTGTTCCATTAAATAAGACAAGTTAAGATAGACCTGTGTGTTGGAAAAGTCTTGATACAGAATAAACCATTCACTAGCATCATTTTCAACACCAAAAGCCAAACCAAGGTCTCAGTTATATGTTAGAGTAGATCAGGATCATACTTACAGTGTAGTAAATCTGCTTCAAGAGGAGTACAGGCCCATATACATTTGTGTTTGACACTGTCTGTAAGGTGGTGGTGCACTGATCACTCCAAAATACCTAGAGACAAATGGTAGGACAGGTGGGCACTGGTCTGAGTGGCCGTCTCCACAACAGCAGAAAGCCAAACGAATTTAAAATAGCCATCACTGCATGGAAATGTGTTTGGTTTTGGTTCCCTCCCTCCGCAAAGGAATGGACAATAAGAAATAATGTAATGCATTTATGACATGATTTTTCATAATGAGAGTAACTGAGAGAGTTGAGGTTGGTCAGTCTGGAGAAGAAAAGGCTCCTGGGAGACCCACAAGCAAGCTGGAGAGGAACTTTTTACAAGGGCATGTAATGATAGGACGAGGGGTAATGGCTTCAAAGGGAAAGAGGGTAGATTTATATTGGTTCGGTACTGGGAAAAAACTTTTCACTATCTGTGTGGTGAGACTCTAGAACAGGTTGCCCAGAGAAGCTGTGGATGCCCCACCTTTGGAGGTATTCAAGGCCAGGACGGATGGGGATGGGTCTTTGAGCAGCTGGTCAAAGGGGAGGTGTCTCTGCCCACAGCTGTAGGGTTGAAAATAGATGATCTTTACAATGCAAACCATTCTATGGATTTAAAAAGCCTGTATTCCAGTAATTCCAGCCAGAAATATCTATGTGTTCCACTTTTTTTTTTTTTTTTAATATGACTTCTGTCACAGTTTCATTCAACTTTGAAAGTTAGAAAAGGGACAGAAATTTTGTTGTAGCCCCATAATGTTGATTTCTCTTCCATGATCCCTTTATCTTCTATGAAATCAGCACAATAGGCAAATTACATTTTCTATAATTCACCATAGTTATGGGATTCCTATAAAGGACTGTAGTACTGTACAAGCAAAGATTGTCTCAGGAGAAGTTGTCTTCATTGAGGACAACAGTGACCAAAGCCACCTGCTCTGTTAATTTTATAAATGTTAAGGTGACAAAGATATAGATTCTAAATAGTTTCATGCTATAAGAAAACTTTTGATGTGGGTTTGTTTATTGGTGGGAAGGGACTGAAAAATTCTTTGCCAAACACTTGGCTGTTGAAACAGCACAGTTCATCAAACCCACCTAGAAATAGATTCTCATTATATATGTGATTCTACTTATACTGGCTTTTGTTAAAATTTAATGTGCTCAAAAACAAGCCATATATTTTTATGACATATAACAGAAGCCACTACATAGCCTGAGCTGCAAAAGAAAGTTCTGGCTTTGAATGGCTGAACAGCTGCAGATTGGATGTAGTGATGTAGAATAGTTTAAATTAAAATAGTGACCATGACACAGAGTTCATAATTGGAAGTACAGTGACCCCTGTCAAAGATGCATAAGCTTTTTAATATATAAAGTGCAGCTTCCCATTTCAAACACTGGGGATATAGGAGCATTACCATTTGCAAACATTCAAGTGTGTGTAGAAGTGAGCCAGGAGTATCTGCTGAAGCTGACATTGCTGGATCATCCAGAATCCTGAATCCTCTGAATGCAAGTCGACTTTGGTTATTTCCCAGTGGTGCCCGGGACCTATAGGGAGGTCTTGTTACCTCCTGATAGTATGCTACTCCCAAAATTCTCCTATGGGTTAGAACTGAAAAGTCTGGTTGTAGCCTCCAGCTCTCAGTAAGAAAGACTTCGATGTGTGTCTTGTGGCAGTAACAAAATGAGCACTGCTAAACTAGACAACCAAAAAACTATCACACTCATAAATGTGGTTTTGCTAAAACAGATCGAACATTTCAGAAAATAAGCAGGGACACTGGGATACTATACTATCTAAATGATTAGAAACTTGGTGTAAAAAAATTGCTTTGCTGAGAATTATAATGAAAAAGCCTACTTATCTCCTAGATTGTTTTCAAATTCACTAGAGATAACTGGTATTAAAAGTACCAGAAAGATGATACTGAATTGCAGTTAGATTGCATTGCTCTGGTATCTTGTTTTCAATTGCACGAGTTTGAGGAAGATTATAAGAAACTTGCAGTAGCTGCATGTATGGCATAGTTACCTAGTCATCAGAATACCATTCAAAGATTAGCTCAAGGCTGGAAGTGAGAAATTTGCATCGCTCTCAATCTTTGCTGCAATTGTAATGAATGATGATTTTCATAGTCAGAATTGTTACCAGACCTTTTCTAAATCCTCTTCTTTACCAGCTACAATTGCTTCCTGAAGCAAAGGGTTCTATCAGATAATTACAGTATGGAAGCGCACTTATTCTCTCTTTGCTTTTTTCAGTTCATCACATTTCAACTACATTTTACATCCTCACAGTCATTTGCTGTGAAACAGTGGGAACAGAATTTCTTATCTGACCTTTTCCAGATTATCCAATATACATATGCTTTTTCTTAGGACTTAATTTACTTATTTTTCTTCCATACTAAAAAATCTTGTTAATTTCACTTCTTCTTTATTTTGATAGTTCTTCCAGGTTGTTGGACCCTTGCTGGCACTTCTCAAGTCCTCCAGCTATGCTACAATGCCCTCTTTAAAATGAGATGAGCAGCAACATACTCCATTCGAGATGAGATCACTCATTATGTAGAGATGTTATGATAGTCTCATTCTCTGTTTTCATTTATATCTTTCATTCTGTTCATTTTTTCTTCACCTGAAGTTGAAAGTAAAACAAGGATATCTACTGAATTTTCATGACACTTTAGTATATAACATGCTCATTTTTATTCCTATATTATGCACTACTTTTCATTTATCAAGTCGGTTGCATTCAGTATTTTCTCAATTGCTAAAGCTGTGTATTTGTTTTTTTCTGAACTTTTGTTCATTCATCTCTGTATTTGACTAACCTATCAGTTTTGTGCCATCTATGAGACATTCTGTGTTCTTCCCAAGTAAGTCCAAATGAAAGGTTTACATAATGCTTAATGTAAAATGGAAGTCATAAAGTTTACATTTGGTTATATGATCACTACATTCAAATGAGACTGATCACTTGTGTGATTGCAGTGACACAGTTGGCATTTTACCTAGGATGCTTCTAGTCCAATTGTAATGTTACATACGGTTGTACAGAAAACTGAAGATACTAGGAACTGACTTGGATTCTGATTCAGGATGCCATTTGAAGTGAATGGCTTCAGAACATTTTCAACTGTCTTATTGAACAAAGACCAAAAGATTAAAAGTTGCTTTGATTTGCTTTACATGTAGTACTTTTCTGGTCCCAAATACAGACTGCCATGTGCTTCTTAAACATGAAAAATAGCGCTACTGGGACAGTCAGTTGCAATGACATATACCAGAAATAAAGGACAACTAACCATTTTTCCTTCACTTTTCAGCTGGCAGACAAAAGAAATGCAAGAATTTTAATAAATATTTGAGAGCAAAAAGTAAAGGTACTCTCCTGCACTGAAATCATGGGTAGGATTAGTCCAACAGGTTTTGCTCTGCGTTTAAATTCTTGAAGTGTCTTATTTTTTGCACTGGTGTATAGTTCCTTAAAGAGATGAGGCAAGTGTAGGGGAATTCATGTTTTATAAAAGAACAGGTTTTAACCTTGGGATTGGGAAGCACTTGCAGATTATTTATTGCAAAACAGCATTATAAAACAGCAGTACTTCACATGGAAAGGACATAATTCAATGTAATTGTAAGCAACAAATGACTTGGTTAATGTGCTGTAGTTTTGAGTCTTATGGTACAGATGGAAGACTGGTATTATTCAGGTAGAACAGTTTTTACTAATAAAGACTTCACATTAAATAATTTTCAGGCTCCAAAGGGGTTGTGTCAGAATTGAGACACTCAGACTTGCTCAGGAGATCAGACTGCCTATCACAAAGATTTTTTCATCACATGGCAATTAACTAATTGCTTCTTAGGGGATTTTCAAACTCCAAGCCTGAAAATCCTTGCAAAAAATCCTCATGATATGGCAGTTACAATCCAAAGGATAGCCCTAAACTTCATTCCAAAACCAACACATGTCCTTCTCACTTTAGCAAAACTTCTGGCTGTCAGATTTCAACAGACAGCAAAAAGTAGATGAGGTATGCGTGTTATGCAAAGAACATTTCCTTTTCAGTGTGCATCCCCCCACTTGGTCTACTGTTCCTATTGGTTTTATATTTCAAACAACAAGAGTTTCTCCCATACCTACAGGTACCTGTGGACTGCTGTCAGTTCTTTATTTCAAGATGTTCGAGAAGGAGACAACACAAGTGGTAGCCCTCCTGTCTCTGTGACTTTCTCAGGGAGCAGATCCATCTCATGCTTGGCACATCCCTGCCTCCTCCCAGTCCACTCCTTCTTAAATGTTCTGTTGTCACCAAGGTCAAGAGCACTAAGACAAAATAGGAGCTACCTCTGCTGCAAATGTAAGTGCTGCTTCGAGACTTTTCTGTGTCATATAGACAGCAAAGGCACCAAAGGCAAAGAACATGGTCCCTCCCAGCAACTGAATATACAAGTATCTTGTCATAGTTAAGATTACAGAACTTCTACCAGTACTTAGCATAGTTGAAGGCCTAGCCTGGACTGCAGATGTTCACCTTATGGAGAATGGGAGTTTCACTTTAAGAGCAGTGAATTAAGCACTTCTCTGCAGAGAAGAGGTGTAATCCACCTGACCAAGTTTCACATGGGAGTGGGACAACTGTCCAAAGGTAGGAAAAAATGCTTATTAATTCTCTGGGGCAATAATAGATGGAAAAGATGTTTCTGGAGGAAGATCATCGGGTTATGTGTTTCTCTGGCCTTCAAGTGCACCTCCCACAAGTTAAATTGCCTTAGGACAGTCCAGAGGTTTCTGTACTCATAGTCTTGTTGTTGGTTGCATTGGCATTAGGGAAGCCATTTCTGGCTACACAAACACATGCTGAACCTTCCTCTGGCTCTCTTTTTCATCATCTGCTGCCCCAAAAGGTTCATCCTATTCTGTTAAGGTGCTAGAGGAGAGAGAGCACATCACCTTTTTGAACAGAGAGGTCTGGAATGGTTCTCCCTGAATAATAAAACCCACACAACACTCCCAAGAAAATGACAAATCTTTTTGCTAGGAAAAAAATTGATATAGTCATTTAACAGCACCCTGAGCCCTAAGCATCTCTTTACTCTGGTTTCTTTCATCACTCAGTCTCTTTCAGCTTGGACTCTGTAAGCACTATTAACCTTATTTTAGGAAATCAGCTGGCAGGCACAGCTGTTGTGGGGATTATATCTGTCTGTTGATCTCTAGAAAAAGAACTATAAATGTTTGTATTCTCTTACAGTATTACCACTCTGATTTATGCAACTAACCTCTCTGCAACATCCAAAATATCTAACACCAAATGTGGATAACCGAGTCAAGGACGTCGCTGTTCCTTCTCTCAATCCATCCCATGTTTAAAGATAAGCTGTTGCAATCTAATACAGTCTAAGCCATCAGTAATTTAACAAACAAGCAAAGGAAACACAGTTTAATAAGTGGTCTTTGCAATCCGTAGGTTGTGGACTGGTGAGATGTCAGTTTTCTTGTGGCATTGATGGTCAATAACATTTAAATCTAGACTTTTAAAATATAAAATACTACATAAGTCTTAAGGTTTACTCTTCAGGAAGCTGTGACAGGAGTTGTCAGATTGAATGAATTTTTAACAGTAGGCATTTCAGTCAACACAATCTCCCTTGACAGAAGTGGACATTGGTTTGTCTAGCACTGAAGTAGGATTCGGTCATTTGAATCATAGCCACTGCCAATTTATTGACTATAGGGAGATTCCAGCATCTTAGGCAAGGTGAGGAGAGACCCGCATGGGTATTCTGCACTTGTGATAGAACAGACCCATTTCAGAATTTCTGGAGGACTTGCAGAGGAAATCTCAAATATTCATAAAATTCTATGTATCATTTGGGGTAGTTGCAACTTCTGTAAAAAATCAGTTAATGCAGTATCACAACAATTAACTAAGCTGGAAAGGAGGGGAATCTAAATGTTAGATCTCTTAACTTATAGGAAGGTGATAATGAATCATGTTGAAGCATCAGGCTAAAGGGAATCTGAATACAGAATGAACAACACTGTGGAGTACCTCAACAACATTTTCATTTATAATTTAGTAAACAGAAGAGAGTAGGTAACGAAATTTACTGAGGAGGTCAAGCTGAGAGACATTGTCAACACAATCAAGTTGAGAATTTCATAAAATGCGATGTTCTAGAGTAACAGTGCAATAAATATTGGATCAAGTTCAGTTGTAACAAATGCAAGATCTGGTAATTGCAAACTATTAAATCTGCAGCTATGAGTTAAACAAGGTTAGTTGAAAATTACCAAGAAAAAAAAAAAAAAATAGAAAAGAAAATGTATTTTGTAGCAGCAGACTCTACATGATGATATTTGACATTTTGTCTAGTATCTAGATCTCCAACATCTATGTTTCGTTACATGTCACACTATTTGGAGCACAGAATACTATGAAAACAAGAAAGTCTTCAAGTCTGTTTCTTAGAGAGTGTTAGAGAGTAGACCTACTAAACATTCAGATCACACTGAGCCAGGTCTATCAGTCAAACAAAAGGTCAGAGAAAGGACATGCTTTATCTGAAGATTTATGAAAGACTTATGGCTTTCAGTAAGATTCCCCAAAGTTGTTTTCTGCAGCATATTTCAAATATATTTAAAGGAGGATCTGACCTCGGCAGGTTGATGATGCTTCCACTTGGCAGCTGATTGGCTCATCATTTTTACTCTCTCGAGCAGAACGGGCAAGACTGTACTGTTGCATAGAGATGTTTTTAATCAAGAAGTGCCATCATCCGTCTTAATCTTTAATATGCTGGATCAGCTCTTGACTTATGAAGAACAGTACTGGCAAAAAACTGGTTTCTTAAGAACAGAATAGAGAACATTTCCTTTTTAATCAGATTGTCTACCAAAAGAAATTCACCTTCAAGCATAACAAGAACCTTCATGTTCAAAGAGTCAGTGATTTCTTCACTAGTACCAGCTTTCAAATACATACCAGAAAGGCTTTAAGCTCCTCTTCCAGTAATAGTAATCACATTGATTGCCAGAGTTGCTCGAAGTAATGCAGTTCTTGGCCAATGCCTACAGGCCTTTCCATCACCCTTCTTATGATGGTGAGGAAGATCAGGGAGAGAGAGAGGAAGCAGAAGTATGCTAAGAAATAAGTGTCAGACTGATAAATATTGTCAACTGAAGAGGAAGGATTTTCACAAATAAGATCTAGATCCTAGCTGAGAAATGTAAAGTGGCAAAATCTGTCAGTTCAGACTTTATTTTCAAATATTGCCATATTTTGCATAAGTTGCAGAAGTCTGTTTGAACAGGATGAACAAGTTCCCGTGAGCTTTTTTAAACATCCAACACATGAATGCTCTTAAGATCCTATGACACACAGGGAAAGGATCCCCCCTTTCCCTTCTTCTGAAAATACTCATCATTACATTGATAAGCAAAATTTGCAGCCATGAAGATTTTAAACAGACTTTAAATTGAACCAAAACATGGTAAATGTCAGAAAATTTACCATAACCATTTATTTTATGATACATAGGCTTTTTAGTATCTGATAAAGCAACTGTGGTTAAAGTTTGTCTGAATAAGAGCTGGAGAACTTATGGAGGGTCATAGTGACTGAAGCTTTCTCTATCCACAGCTCCCTCCAGAAGCAGAGAGTGAGCAGAGCAAGGGAGGCATTTTTGAATCATAGGGGTAAAGCTGTAAATAATTTCCCTTTGGGTGTGCCTCTGCCAAATTCATGTATTACTGATGGTAGAAAAGATAATTTCTGCATCCTCTTTTGGGCCTGGTTTCCTAAATATTTCCCAGTAAATTAAATGTACTATTTCAGAAGAAATCAGCTTTTTATATCTGTGTTACCTAAAGTTATCTATACCAGTTGTTTTCAAGCTGCAGTCTCCATTTGCCTGAAAATTCACTGACTGCTTTTGGGATGCTCACAAAAAATGAAAAAGAAAACCTTATTTGCAGGCAGTCTGTACAGGCCCAGAGCCTCCAAATATGGAAGATCCCCAGACTCTCTGGCCAGCACTGTTCCAGTGTCTGAGTACTCTTTTTAAGAGTTTTTTTGCTTATACCTAATGAAAAATGCAATTTCTGGGCAAGTAAGGTTTCTTCTCAGTTTTAGTTTATTAATAAAAACAAATAAAATGTATTTGACTAGATATCAAATCTATGAATGAAGTTTAAAAGTAGAAGTCACCGCTATTGGAATAGCAGAAAACTATGCTTTATTTACTCATTTATTCTGTCCTTAGTCACTACAGCACTGGTTGTGCACACTACACTGACAAAGCCAATTCTACTGCATATTCCTTTCTGCTGCCCCAGGTCCATGGAATGTGTTTCTTCAGCTCTGATACATTTTATGAAAGTATTCTGCCACCTAAAGGAGATATTTGAGACAATGTCTCCTAAAAATAGTTGTTTTGCTGTGGTGAACTGAGGCTATATGTAGTTTGCCCAATTTTAACTTTATGATTAAAAAGATTTGATTTTCACAGTCTGAAACTATTTCTCCCCCAAACAGTTAATCCTTTATAGAATTCCTTTAATTTCAGTAGACTTAATGGCCTCAACCTCTAATTTCCCCATTTGTTAAATGTAAATGTTCTAGAATTAAAACAGTAGTTTAGATTTTCCTCGCTGACGACTGCCATTTTTTTCAAGGCCTCAGGCTCCCATTAGAATTTAATTTCTATCATAGCAACAGACGTCTCCATACCCTTTGAAATGCTAAAGAATTATTTCTCTATCATTAATTAAAAAATGTAGAATTTCTGAGAGGCTGGATGAAGAGAAGAGAAAAAGCTAACTTAAAAATACTCTAGATCCTAACCCTAGACATGTATATAAATATAGAGATGTACAGATAAAAATACAGAAAACTCTTCAATTCCCTAACATATGGAGTAGATCATTAAATCTGATTAATTGGTAACAAATCTATTATTCATGCTTTCACCTAATGAGACAATTTTGCTTTGCATTAGTTCTGTTACCTTCCTTATTCTCAACAGATAGCAGTGACATACAAAATAGTGTTGGACCTGAATAATTTCAAAAACTAAACTTCAGATGCAGACCTGAAATAAACAAGTTTTTCCTCAGCAGGTGAGTCCAAATTGTGTTAAGAGAAATTATTTAGGAGCAGGAAGAGAAAAGATATATATATTATCTAACAGCTTTTCAGAATTAATTTTTCCATATTTTCAGATTGGTTGAATTCAACTGTAATTCTTACTGGAATCCAATGATAAAATGAATGTATATTTGAATAAAATATATTACTATTCCTGTAGGCTAATATTTATCAATGTGATGCTTATTTCCTATTTTTTTGTCAGTTTTGTCTACCCTCACAAAATCTCAAACCTAGTGATTAAAATACTCAGAAAGAACTGTTTTTCATTCAATGTGTAACAAAAATTATAATTCAGAAGTAAAATTGCATTTAATCATTCCCTTTAAAAAAAAAAAAAAACAAACCAACAACATTGGAATAGCTATTTATACTTTTGCGCCAGGGCATTAGGCAATTACTTACACTGAGATCCAATTTTCATGCTTGCAAAGAAATAAAATTGAATTCTTTCCTTAGTTTTATACATACTTCAATAACCAGAGTTGTAAATAAATCTGTGAAAAAGCCAGAGTGATTGCAAGAATGTTTAGCTCTATGTAACTCATGTTCTTTATCAGTCATCAGTGGTCACACCATCCTTGTGATCCGTGAAGGCTTTGCTTTTGCAGTTTTCAGGTTTAATCTCTGTTGTCTCCAGTGAGGTGAAATGCATTCATTTACCCAAGATACCTGTAAAATACCTAATTAATTATTACTCCAAAATTTAAGAAAAAAACCGATGTCATTGCCTAATATTCATAGACAGTACAGGCACAGGTAGCACATATAATGCCTGGTTTCTGAGTTCCTTCTTCAGCAAATTACTTTGTTTATTTATTCTCTGGTACCTATTGCAGTGCAGAAAGGAAACTCTCTATTTTCTGCAAAATGTTTTTGAAGGAAAATGTCTGTATTAATATCTTGTATCAGTATCTTTAAACACTTCATTTTTTGAAAGCTTCTCAACACTTTCTATTAGTAAAACAATCCCATGTCATCTAGACATGGCAAAGTTTTTCTTAAACCTGTATCAAAGTTACATTAATTCTTTTAATAATGATTAATGAATAATTTCGTAGATGCTGGTTTCCACTGTTCCTTAAAATCAGGGAAACCATTCTTTGTACCCATATCTCTGTTCTTTTCCTTTCCGTGGCGTCATCCACTTACCATGAGGGGAGAGGCTACTTTTTTCCTTTTTGCTTTCTCACCATAGAAGTATTTTTTCAAGGAAAACAGACCAAACACTTTGCATAGCTTCTTTTTTAGTCATCTTCATGCAGTTGCTTTAAGCTTTTTTTTTTTGATTATGAAGAGGAGTCAGGCAGGAATGTAAAATCAAGAAATTGAGATCCTCCTAAAACGGGTTATGTGTCATAGCAAGCCCCACCAAGAAAACAACTACGCCAGAACAATTTCTGGGAGAAAGTGAAAGTACTTGGTAGCGGTATCATCTCCATGCAGACATCCAAACAGATTGTTTGTTTGTTTGCACACAGTTTGTATACAGTTAGGAAATGAACATCAATTTCACTGAGGTCAGCCTAATCTTCAGACTTCAATGTGACATCAGCCGCTAATTGAACGAGATGATTATTTCTTGTAATGCCTCACAAATGGAAAAGAACTTGTATGAACCCCCGAGGAAGTGACAACAAATATGCGGTGCAATTATAATTGATGGGCACAGGTTTCTGGGGCAACCTGGATTCTTTCAGAACATCTTTTAGCTAAATACCGAAAGTTGAGGCATTGCTCTACATCATCAAGTCTGCTTTTAGAAGGAACTTTCTACATCTGCTGTTTGTGCAGAGAAGTCCTGACAGGGACTGGTTCATTAGCAGTTAGAGTTACAGACTATGCCAATCAGCTATTTATTGCTGGTTTATTGCTGCTGAGGTCTGAAATCTTTCATAAGAGTTTTCTTTGAGAACTGAGATGTTTATTTTGTTCATGTTTATTGATATTAATTGTTAAAAAAAAAAACAAACCAAAAAGCCTTTCAAGTCCCTTTATTTATATTTGGGATCCTATTATCCTATTTTCATATTAGTGTCTTTTAAAACCCTTTTCTGTATCTACTCCAGTGGAGAATTTTTTTACAAAGCTGCATTAAATAAGATGTTAAAGTTGACTGGAAGTGATGTAAGGAAACTGAGTGGAAGAAAAAAAAAAGCTGACTACCAACGAACTCTTCCTGTTTGTGAGGAGGAGTAGGGAGATCTGGATAAACAATACGAGAATAGGGGAAGTTCCATCCCAAAACCTGGTGAAAAGAGGAATGGATGAAGCCATTGATACTTTCTAGAGTAAATGCCATGCTGCTGTCTGAGGGAGTCTTGCTTGTATAAGGGCATCTGGGTTTTACCTTATGATTTTACAGACCCAATTCAGCCTGGGCATGAATGAGCATAATTACTGTTGACATCAATGAGGTGAGACCTAACAGTGCATGGATTAATTGGATGATGGAATTTGCATTTCCCATGTATGCAAGCACTGCTCAGTGGCACACAAGTGTGCTTAGAATATTATCAAGCATTAACCTTCAGTTTGTGTGTCTAGTGCCTACAGTGTCTAGAATAAATGTTTGTACATTCATTACTAAAGTAAGAGCCAGCTTGGATACTGATGCTTTTTTATTATTTTTTTTTCCTTCAGATTCCTGCAAGGACAGAAAGAACATTTATCTTTTTGGAGTCCTGTAGTACAGATAGCACAAGCAGCTCTCCAGTCTGTGAATATCCTAAAATATTTAAGAGTATCTTAAAACCTCACAGTCCCCTTCAGCTCTGCCTTGGAATCTCTGATGACTTGAATTCCCTCAAATCCCAGGAGGAATCATAGAAAGAAACACAAGAAATTTGCATTTCTCAGCCTTGAAGAGTGCAGCTTAACTGCATAGCTAGAAATATTTGCAAGTCATAGTTGCAGCTTCACTAAAAGGCACAGCTGTCTGCTTAACCCATCACGGCAGAGAGTGAAAGACTCTGACTATATACAAAAGACAATGTAAAAATAACTATGTGTCTTCTAGCAAAAAAAAAATCACTGTGGCGGAAAGAGCACAGCACAGTCAAAGAGAAGGATAATTGGTCAGGTCACCGCTTTTCTGCTCGTTATAAATCAAAGCCAAAAGAAAGTCCTGTCTGGCCATTCTATGCAGGTCATGGCTATGTTTATTAGGCTTTGTGTCTCCTTTGTGTTGCCTTTATTCTTTTGCATACAATTTGAGTTATAACACAGCACAGTTCAGGAAGTACAAGGGCAGCAGCAGAAGAGCTGGGCTCCCAGATAGGATGAAATCATAAAACATTTCTTTGCAGTTCCTGCTCTGTCTGCCAGCCATTGTGAAGATTGACTGCCCATTCACCTTGTGAGCTGCTGTTTCACAACTCAGACAAAGCTGTGCATGCTGCTATTATGATACTGCATTTTGTCACATCGATTGGTACGCACAGAAGGAACTGATAGCTCTATGGATAGGTAGATCAGCTGTAAAGAATGATGGATGCAGACTGAGCTCTTATTAGTCTACATCTAATTGTGGCCTCTGACAGAACGTCTCTGAGAGAGGTAATAGTGGTCCCCTCCACATGCATTTCCAACATGACATGAAGAATGAGATAAGGCAGCCCCTGAATATTATGTCCCTTCCAGTCAGGGAGTGGTGGAAGCTGCAGTTTTCTGTCATGGGCACAGGATTTTAGAGTAATTTGCTATTCACAACTATTGTGGGTGCTCCCTGACATGTAGAACTTTGTCAGACGTCTCTGAGAAATGTGCATGTATGAAAGAATGGCCTTAGTTGAACAGGAAACAGGAAGAGAAATGCAGATGTTCTCTTCCAGGTCCCTGGGCTCCTCAACTGGGATCATTTCACCTACCTCCTGAGTTTGATGGTGACCAAGTTTATGGTAGAGCCCCTTTGAGGTGAGCCTACTACAAGCTGTTGGTGAGAGTCCTAGCCCAGAGAAACAAGAGAAGGAAGGCAATGAATAGAAGATTGTGAGTAGTTACAAGCATCACAGAGTTAAGTGATTTGCCCATATTCAGATGGAAATCTGGGGGCAGAGCTGAGTGGGATGCAGGACCGTTCCATCCTGGTCTGGTGTCTCCCAGTGTGACTGTCCTTTGCTTTGCTGAATGCATAAGGTAGGATAATTGGTTATTTTGACTTCTAGCACTGGTTGATAACAGTGATAGCAATAGTTAAAATGTTATACCTGGGGACATCTGCTTTACTTGTCTATGCAAAAGCTGGTCTGTGAACTGAGGATATAAAATTCTGGAAAGAGAACCCTGCTAATTGTAGAGTCATTGTCCGTTGCTGGAGTTCTGTATGTCATTGTATGACTCTTAAGCATAAAAAAGAAAGGAATAGTAATATTCTGGTAATGCTTTCACCCTGAACTTAAAATTCACAAAACCGCATTTCATTTCCAGTGTATGTAAGTATAATGAATGTTTTTGTATCTTATTGTAGGTACCCTCATGGACCCTAAGAAACAGCCCTGTTACACAGGCCATAGGCAGACTTTTTCAAACGTTCACCACCTATTGATTGCCCTGGTGATTTGGCATCCAAAAGACCGGTTCAGGGGTCTTTGGTGAGGACTAACGGCTTTTGTACTGTTATTTCAGAAAAGAGTTAGCTGCCTAAACTCTGTCATCTCATCTGAGACAAAAACAATCAAACGACAACAAAAGATGTGAAGGGAAAAACAAGGGAACTGTTATAATTCTGTGAAGTCAAAAATTCCTGCAAAAACAAACTTTGGCTTGGTCATAAATTTCCATCAGCTCTTGAGTGTCTTTCAGATTTTTGAGACCAGTTTTCTGATGACTTCTCTGTTGTAGACCTGCTTTCAGTTCCTACGTCATGTTGATATCATTGTAGTATAAATTGAGCGATGATTGCAATCACAGTTTCAGTGTTTTCACCGGAATGCAGCAGGTTGCTGCGTGGGTGGCAGCAGGGCAAGGAGAGTCTGCAGGAATGCTTTTTTGGGGACTTATTGTTGTCAGCAGAGATTTAGCCTGGGGGCTGTATGGACAAAACCAAAAGGAACCTGGACACAATAAATTGAAGGGCAAACTATTTTCACAAGATTCTCTCTGTTGGTCACAGAGAATTTCATGCTATATATCTGCTGTTAACAGGTCACTGAGCTTGGCAGCACCTGTTTTTGCGTCTTCTCGCATCCTATTTAAAACTATTGAATGAGAAGCTTGTGGGATCCATGGAGGCCATTTAACCCTTTCCGTGGGAGGTCTACTCTTAACTACAAGTAAGTTTCCCCCTAGAGTAGTAAAGCTGAGTTACATGTCTTTACTGCTTTTGATGTCATTTTAACTCCCACAGACCTGCATGAATATATTATTTTCATAATTTAGAATTGAGCTGTTTGGGATTCACAAGTCACAGAAGTTACAATATTTTGAACAGACAAAGATTCACTGACAAAATAATATCCAGATACTTCATTTATTTAATAGTATGTGCAATTCTGCAAGCTTATTTCTTCATCACTAACCTGCTAAAGTTCTCCCTGCTAGTCTGAATCTTTTTTTTTTTTTTAAATATATGCAGTACCATGACAGCCTGATATCTTTTAAGTGTTCTATGATGCTGACAGAAATCTCCCAATTCCTACATAAAGCTGAGAATGTGTCCCAGATTTATGACTAATGGCAGGGTGTTTACTTTGCTTAGTATCAAGGGTAAAATTTTCACTGCCTATTTCCAGTCTGTGAGAGCAATGCCTATATTGTACATCAAAAATGGAATCAGACCTGCACCTGAGTCCAAGCATGTTCAATGGCCATGTTGCACCCTCTCAAGATCTGGCTTTCGTGAATCCATCTCCAAGGATGCCTTGGCACAGGCGTATACAAATGCTCAGAGTGCTTTGTACTGCAGGAGGCCAACATTACTGCACAAGCTGTATAGGCAGTGATTATACTAGTAAATTAGATAGGGCTGGGGAATGTTCTTAGTCATGGAAATGTGACAGACTGTACTATGAAACTGTTTGAACAGTCCCCGGTGCAATTTTAGCCTATGCCTATTAGCATTCTCCCAAAAGCTTGAGAGCACTGTCTGCAAATTAGAATAGTCTGGGGGCTATTTCCGATATGCAATGTGTATGGAGGCACTCTGCTTTGGAGGCTAAGAGAGTTTATTAAAACTCATGCCAGTTGGCTTCAGTGCCTGAGAATTTTCCTAGGCACATTCAGCTTAAGTGAAAACAGTGTTACAGGGTATCCTCAGTAGGAAAAGAATAACTACAAAGAACAACTACAAAGAATGTGTACCCAGCTCTAGACCTACTGTACACTGCTTCAAAGTGGGCATCTCATCCAGGGCTCAGAGAGACCTGGCTTTCTGTCTTCCTTGCCTCTTGTGGAGTATGTCCTGGCCAGCTCCAAATGTCCCCATCAGTCTTTGCAATGCCTTCTTGCAGTCTTGAAAGTCATCCCAAAAGGGCTTGGTCACAGAGACCAATGCAGACAGGGCCGGTAGACATTCTAAATTATTATCATTCAACAGGAGATGGTATACTGTATAGAAATAAGCCAGGAACCAGACTGGATGTAGAACTTTCTGAGCAGGAACTTTAGCACCAAAGTGGGTGAAGAGTCAGTATTAGTAATCCCATCTGAAGCCAGAGTAAGAAGCCTCCTGGTAATGAGTATCGATGGTCACAATGCAAGTTGTTCAGTGCAGAAGGAAGAGGAAGCATCTGTGTTGCCACAGGAGCTGCAAAGTTCAAAAAGTTGCAATGGTTCGCACAAGAGAAAAAAGGCTTCTTATGGAAGCCAGAAGCAGAAACTTGTGATTCATTCTGGCACCTAAATCTAATTTGTGAATCTGTGTTATTATCAATTCTTTCTACAAGCCACTAGATTTCTCAGTTAAGCATAGCATCACTTCCCTCTGCCTTATTTATTTTCTCCCTAATTATTTCTAAAGAAAGTGACTGCAACGCATATTAAAATGTAGTTAAATCATATATGCATATGGCCAGACCTAGCCTGAGGTTAGCTCAGTAGGGTAAAAGGGAAATTGTTTACTACTGCAAGCAATGGAGGGGGGAAAGCAGGTGGCTAACCCTACCTGCTTTAACCTAGAATTAAACTAATAAAATAATAATGGAGACACTAGGAGATACAACGTATGAAATGAGTATCAAGAACTCATGTGAGTGGGTGAAAAAATATCAAAGCTACTGAAATGAGGGTACTGGTTTACCAGCAGTCCTTTGCAAAGGCCAAGATTATCAGATAAAAGCTTTAAAAGAGCAAATACAGTGTCCAAATGAAAACAGTTATGCACAAGTTAGTGAGCTATTAATTTAGGAAGGGAAGAATGGGGGTAAAACAGAACATAATATAGAGCAAGCAATGTGGTCATGGGTGTTTGAGAAGCCCCTGCTGAGAAGTGTAACATTCGATCAGCACAGTGGAAAAAGGAAATAAAGCTCTCTTCTGCCCAAACCACATGTTTCACCCTTGTTTCCTCAGTCAGGGGCACCTGGGGTGCTTTCCGTAACACAGATTGAGGGATACCACAGAGAGGTTGGAGAATGGACCAAACATTCTAATATCCAATATCTGAGCAATCTGCCGGGTGCAAGGACTAGCATAAAGTTACTCAGAAATTCTGGGCAGAACTCAGTGCAATGAGCAGAACTGAAATGTGGTGCCATTTAATTAAAATTATTAGGGATAAAATTGTCCTATTGTAGCACATTTGGGTTTTTAAACAGTTTGATTTTCTGTGGAAACAAAAACATAGGCAAGGAAAAGTAGAAGATTGACTACCTAAGCCAAATAAAAGGCAAAGTAAAGCCTAAATGATACATTCTCCCTTCTGTTAAATAAGATTTCAGTTACAGAGTACACACTTCTTGATGCATCAAGAGCTGTTCAAGAATAGAAAGTACACAAGTGCACTGGAGTGAAATCTCCAATTTGAGTTGTTTTTCTGCTGCAGGCTATGAGACTTGGAGCTGTGCCATATAATTCAGTGCAAAAATACTAAAGCTGAGGTATCAGCTCATGGAAACAGAAGCTGGGAAAGACTCAGGCTCTGCAGGTCTGTCTCTGAACAAGTCGCTACCCACATCATCCTAGGAAGACAACTCCACTCCACAAACCAAACACAGCACCAAGGAACAGTGTCATGCAAGACTCATACACGTTGAGGAAATTCTTTCCAGTTTGTTGTTTGGTTTGTGGTTGGTTTTTTTTTTTTTTTCTTTCAACAAGATTAATATGGGCCTTTTGTCAATTCCACAGTACAATTCAGCCAGGGTTATGATTTTCTGCTCTGTCTGTAGCTGACACAAAGGATGGGATTTGGTTTGAGACTTCAGGTATCATCTTGCAGGTATCAATCTGTGTGCTATTTGAGTTTGCTCAGAGGAAATGAAGAGTTCAGGTAAGGTTCCAGAGCTTAAATTTTCAGTGCCTTTGGAGATGCTGCAGGCTGTCCTGGCTGGCCTCCAGCTGTTGCTCCAGAAAAGCACAAATTTCCTATAGATCTTGTGTCATATTTTCCATCTCTCTATGAATGTGCCTGGCACCCTCAAGCATCCCAGATGTCAGCAGACACATGCCAAAGTAGTTAGATTCTGCACCAACTGTCTACCTGAAGGTGACCTGAGCAGCTCTCTAGGCTTCACCAACTGTAAGGACTGGATCTCCACTGGATCGTTGGCCCTCAATCACATACAGGCAGACCCAGCTCAATTTTTTTGCCAAACAATAAACACCAAATGACAACTAAGACTCTCATAGCCAAGACATCCACACGGGACTTAGATCTTCCCTAAGTCCTTTAAATGACTCAAGATTTCTTGGAGCTGGGACAGCCTACAGTATCTCAAAGGATACAAGAAGCTGATATTTAGGCAACACAGCTGAAGATCTCCGTATGCTCACCTACAAAGAGATGTTTCCTTTGGAATAAAAGAGGACTGGTGCTGTTCACAGCTATATTACATAAATCCTGTAAGATTCAGTCAAGTGGTTTTAATTTCTACTTTTTCATATCCCAGTTTACAAGGGGCAGTAGTAATCCTTCTCAGACCTAGATGAAGAGGATGACACAGAAGTTAAATCATTAATGTTTAGAAAGTGTTAGGAAATTTTCATACATCAATTGCCAAGGAGGTAGCAATTAAAAGTGAAGTGGCATTTTTTAAATCAGTATCACCAAAACAAAGGAAAAATATATCTTAGGTCCACCAGTATTAAGAATAAAATAGAAGTCAAGCGTTGTGATGTGAAGATACATAGTGACAATTTAGTGGACAAAAGTGGATAAAAATGAAGATGTTTACAAGAGCTGAGAAGTTTGGCATTACTTTTTCAGCATTAATATCTGGAGAAGACACACATGGAATTTGGTATTAACCTAAATGGAATGATTTCAAGGAAATCAAAATAGTGCCTGGGAACTGTGTCCAATTAAGGGGTCCTGACCTGTCTGCAAGAAAAGAGAACGTGTTTACAGAGCGCAGAGAAGAGTGCAATGGATGTGACATCCAAAACAACAGGAGATAAATATATTGCATCCTAATAAGAAGTGTACTGTAAGTTTGACTGAGACTAATTAAGGCAGAATTTTAATAGGAAATTTAGAAGGTGACAGCACTGGAGTACAGCCACTCTGTCAGAAAGTCTTCTCTGTGTTCATATGAGCAAGGCACATTTTCCTCTGTGTGTGTGTGTGCATACACACATGCCTCTGACTGACTAAAACTGTGCCTGATGGGATGCCAAATTGTCTCACCCCTCACTCAAGGCTGCTTAAAGCTGATGCCTCTCATGACCAAGTTCAATTTGAATCCTTACTCTAAATTACTGCAACTGCAGAGGGGCAGATGCAGTTCGACAGCCATTTGTTACAGCTCAGGTTAAAGTCAGTTATTGGGTTTGTCATCACAGTGGCTGCTCATGAAAGGTATTATCCTTGAAGACTAAGGTAAATAAAAGCAGTACAGGAAACTCTGGCTCAGGTCTAAGAGAAGGTCAGTGCAGTGTGGTGGTACAGACAAAGCAGCAGGTCCTGCCCTTCATCAACACTAATAATTTCAGATGCAGAGACAGGCTGATTAGTTTATACAGCTTCCTGGCCTAAAGGTAGGGCTGGCATCTCTGCATCATTTTTCACCACATGGAGAAAATGTTGCCTCTGATAACTCCAGACAAGGTAAACTAGCTCAAGCAAGGGTATTCACACTAAAATACAACAGGAACTCTCACGAAGAGATTAGATTTACAGACAGTGAAACAGATAGATGAAACCAATGTCTGACTGTATTTGTGGTGCTGCATACCATTGCCATCCCAGCACATCATCTGGGATGAACTGAGCTTCAGTTCACCAGCAGCAGCTCAAGGAGTCAGGCAGCAACACCCAAGCACACCTACTCTATGGTAGTTGTGACTGTGGCACAAAGACAGCTTACTTAAGTTGACCACAAACTGAAGAGCTGGCAACGGTGCACTTAAGGCTCTACTGAGCCCCAGGCAGTGAGGGGCTATGGCATTTACCTCTCTTCTTGAGTGTATTTTCAGTTTGCAAAGAAATCCAATCTAGTAGTACCTGATGTAACTAGCCAAGGACTTCTGTGTATATATATTCCAAGAGTCATGACTTGAAAGACTTGGATCAAAACCTGAAATACACTCCAGCTAAAAATATTGCAAGACAAATCCCTTCTAGGAACTAACACCCTTCAAGAAAGATCTGAAACAAGCTTTTAGTTCTCTGGAACATTTATAAACTATTCTTATCTTCTGTAGGGAGACTGGCTTGTTTTCCTGAAGAAAATCATCTCCCATCTGTCTTTAACTATTAGCTGATAAAATGGATCTGACAGCACATAGAATTTGTGCCTAGGAGAAGTGCTGACCCTTTCCTGAGAAATGAATAAATCTTTCGTTTACCAAGCAGACTCTCTATATAAATAGAATGGCACTCAGTAAAAAGGGGGTGGTCTCCTGGGAAAATAAATAGCTGGTTATGCTCCTGACAGTAGGAATACAGTTCAGAGAACAGTAATTGCATTTATTTCACTTGTAACAAGGAGGAAGCATTCCCATGGAAAACTGATTTCTGAAGTCTATCTACCTTGGCCTAATCCATTTGGAAATAAGATTCTAAAATGGACAATGGCCCAGATGATGTTCATTTGCATGGTAAAACTTGGCCCTGCACAGTTTCAGAACAAGTAGGACCTGATTCACTTCTCATGATGTGGTGCACCGATTTGTAGTGATTTCCATGAGCTTGCTCTTTATTTTCACCAATTCTGATGGTCATCATCCCTATAGCATTAAAGCTGACAGTGGCTTAGTATGAAATATTAAACAGCCCAGACATTAAAAAATTCTGCCTTGGCTTTGTTCTACCTTCTCTGCTTTGTCTAAGGTTTTCCATATCAACACAAGCTGTCTGACTACATGGATGTTCTCAGTCTCTTGGATGCAGAGGCACAAATGCATCAAACTTAAATTTAACTTAAGCCAGCTGGGGTCACACTAACAACACTCTTAGTTGCACAAGAGTTTAGGTAAGCTCAACAACTTGTCTGGTAGTCTTCAAATTTGTTTCAAGCATGACTGAATAGTATTGCACCTGAGTCAACCTGTTGATAATCATTCCCCTCAGCTTTGATTTATAAGAACAACAAATGAAATTTTTCTATTCTCAGGTATAGTTGCAATTTTCTCACATCTCCGATTCTTGTTTAATTATATAAACACAGTTCCTTCTCGGTTAATACACCCTTTGCTTTGTCTTTTTTTGCCTGCATCCCAGTAACATAACTTGAAGGTAAATTAGCCCAGAGCTTCACTCTGTGGAAATCAGTGAAATGAGAGGAAGAATATTTGGTCTGCTATGTATCTTTCTGTATGGATATATTGCTTGATATTCAGATTTGGTATTAGCAATTACAACCCCATCCAGCTCAGGGGGATTTCAGCAACTTTCAACAAATATGAATGTGGTGCAATTATTCAACTAAAACAGTAAATTGAATCTTGTTTACAAGAGGAGATTGCATTAGCAAGCTCATCTATGGAAATGATATTAAATAGGATTTCAGGTTAACTTTTTATTACTTCAGTTGCACACTTTTCTGCAACTTCTCTTTCCAGAATAAGAATTTTGTTTGACTGGTATTAATTGAACAAAGCTAAGGTCTTTTACATGCCACGTGCAATATGACTAAAAATCAAAACTGTAATAGAGAAATTTAGAGCTCACTAAGAATAAGGTATGGGAAGCCTGAATATTTAATCAGCAATTTTCTCCTCTTCTACAGTTTTCAAAGTTCATTCTCTTCTTTCATTAATCTATGTTTTCAACTAAAACTCCCACTGGTTTCATTAGGGGTATTTCAGTGAAGGTGTAAAGAACAGTGATAATTTTAGAAATGAGATAAGTCTCTTCATATTATGCACAGTGCACTGAAACTTAATGTCATCCTAAACTGTTAATAAATCCAAGTATTTCTTAGAATTATCTTGATTTGCATTTGCTTTCCCAGGCCATGCAGTCTAATAACTGAGATACTAAATGATATAGCAGTTTTGTTTAGAAAACTCTGATTCTGAAAAAGAACAGTTCTTCCTCCAAAAAGTATGGACAGAGGAATCCCATATGTGGCATCATCTGAGTTCTGGACAGCTGCTCTGGTCATAACTTGCTTTTTCTGTACTTATTTTTAGTCAGAGAAAATGTGGCTCCAATTTTCACCGTACCTGATGATATTTACCAATTAGCTGATTGCTGGAATACTCAGGGTTGACGTTTTGTTGGGGCAGAAGGGGTAGGTAAGCATCTTGTTGTAGTCCAAAGAGGAGGGACAGAGATTGGAGTTATATGAAATTAATTACCCCAAAAGTGGTGAGAATCATGGTCTGAAGTTTAGGATTATTTTTTTTCAATCTATTTAATTAAGATTTCTTCCCCTCTAATGCTATATGACAGCCTATGAGGAGAAGCTAAAACAGGCCTGGTTCCACCCTTGTGCTGTATGTGAAATCCAGATAAGTTCACAGTGGATTGACTACAGAATTGGTACCAAATAAATTGTCCCAACTATTCCTCAAACAAGGAGGAGGAGAGCAGCAGAACTGCTACCCACTTCTGTTCCCTGAGGCTTCCTCCAGCGTGGCAGCCTCTATCAGACAGAAGTCTGGAGCGCCACGCAGGGCAATTTCTCTGTCAGCATTTTGCTGCCTATTTTCACATTACAAAACAGACCACAAGTTATAGAGGAGAGGAAAAGTACAGGACTAATAGGAATCTAAATGAGACATGACAGACAGAGCATGCACTAGATGTGAGTGCATAAAGCTTATTCCCAATTGTTTCGTTTTAGGAATACTTTGTCTGAATTGTTTTAGAAACTCTGGTATTTCCCAGAGGTACTTAAAATATACTGAGTCTGCCTTAGGAGGGTCTGCACAACGTAAAAAGTTAAAATAGGTAAAACTTACTTCCTTGTTGTGATTTCCATTTAAAATGTCTGTTGTTCTGTGACTGCCAACTATTTCTGTAAATATATAAGCTTTCATATGGCCCTGAAGAGGCTGAACTAAATGGACATAGCCTCATTCCCACCTATAAATGAGTAGTTAGGAAAATAGGGAGATTGTTGGTTCCCCTGATCCTGGTGTTTTGCACCAGGATCGCTGGTGTAGGTATGTTGTGGCTGGGAAACTTAGAATTTCCTGCTGCAGTTCTGTCCATTCCAAATGTCTTTTTTAACAGTTGGGAGTGCTGGGTTTTGTCTCAGCTAGATGGGAATGGATTAATGCAGCTGCCTAGAGATTTCCCTCCTTTCCTTCTGTTGCACAGAGAACCTCTATTGTGACACTGAATCATTACAGTTGATTCTACTGTTGGTTACTAAGGAGTTACATCAAGGACATTTTACAGTCAGTGTCCTATCTAACAACTTCTGCAGGTTTGTTGGCTAGATAAGTAATAGCTGAAAGCTTCTTTGAGGTTCAGTTCTACAATCCTAGGAATGAATATCCATGTCATCTTTTCGTCAAACTTCCTTTTTTTCCAAGCATTTCTTTGAAAAATTCTTAACATTTTATATATTCATCTTTTCCCCAACTTCTGCTTTTTGATCCTTCTGGGGAAAAAACAAAAAGAAAAACAAAACAAACAAACAAACAAAAAAGCTATGTTGCAGTGCAAATCCTTACAAGACTTCAGCCTGGAAAGACTTATTCATGTAAGCCTTCATGCTCAGATGACTTCAGTGAACATCAACAGATCTATGAGAAAGGGTATGGATTACCCACATGTATGCAAGGCATCCTCTCCATTGTCACAAGCTCACTGACATTACCTATGCTCAGGGGTGGTAAATTCATTCTTCTAGTGTCTAGGAGAATAGCTGAAAGATCTAGATATTCAGCCGAGTTGCTAAGAAACATAAAGAATTTTAAAGTATGCAAGGTTACAAGGCTAATCTAAAGTTAGACTAATACTGTGTAGCATCTCCATAGCAACCAGGAGTGAACGGCATGTGAGGTGAAAGTAGAGGGGAAGACAGAATAATAATCAGCAATAAATAAACCTTGACAAGGCTTAGTGTGATTATGTTGTCAATGCGTTAAAGAATGCTAGGTTGCTGAAGGAGAAATCTTCTCCTTCCAGGTCCAGAAGAAATGATGGATGACATTTTCAAAGTAAGACTATAATGTGGCTGCTGACTACTGGAAGGGACAAATAAAGGAAAGGAGATGACCTACATGCCGTGCCCAGTGACAAAACATTCTCCATTATTACTCAAAATCCAGAAACAAATTTCTATAGCAGACCTAATAATTGTGGCCTCTCTTTAAAGCTCTTACAGGCCTGATCTGCTTGCTGTGTTATTTTCTCTAAAATATAGTGTACATCATTTTGCCAGGATATATACTATTTTACATACCTGAACTGCTGACAAAACACAACCTGAGTATAGAAGTCAGTTTAAAATACCAACTTCTGCCAATTATTGTCTTACAGCACTGGATCTTGTTAATGGTCATGCTCCCACATTACCAAGGGACAAGGTCCCTAACTGAAGAGTTGTTATCTAAATACCCTACAGACTAGGAGGTCAGTGACTTCAAGCTTCATGGCCGACACCATGGTTCAGCATTAGTGCTAACACTTTCTAACACCAGTCTTGTGCCTCAGACATCAGCACACGAGTGAGTACGGTGTCTCCTGATAGGCTGAATGTCATGAGCAAAACAATTCTTAGTGGTAAATAAAAAATCCAACAATGCCCCACTCATGAGGTTCTTCCACTCACAAAAGATCTGATTTTGTGCTCTTTGAACTCAATAGAAGTTTATGAATTCATTCTCTTGTACTGAATAGTAAATTAACACACTTCTGGAAATACTCCTCCATCCTAGAAAACACCGACCCTAAAACTTCATCTGAAATCTTCCTGGTTTTCTTTACAAAGGCTCCTTTATAAGATAACACTAAAATAAATAAAGATGTTAGTAATGTGCATTACAAGAATAGTGAGGTGAATGTTCCTCACTCAGCCATCGTCAATCATATGCTTCTGAAATTTCGATTTATACAAACAGAAAAATGAGACTTAGTTAACCCTCTCAACTTGACCAGTGTGGATGTGTGCAAGTGCATGAAATTACATGAATTTTCTTTTGTTCAAAGCAGGTAATGTTTATTTGTGTTTTGCAGCTGAGTGCCACTACAGAGTGGAGATCTGAGCTCCAGCCTCAATTGACTTCACCAACTGTACTCACTGGATCTTCACCAAGTATAGTGAGAGGCTCCCAAAGACTCCTCTCACAGAGTTACCATGTAATTCTTTTCAAAAGAAAAAAAAAAATCATTCAAAACATAAAGATAAAACTGATGATCTTTATCTTAAAGATAAAATCCCAATCTCTAGATTGGGATTTAGAGAATGCTGTCTTTTCTGTTCTTGAAAATAGAGAATTTAGCTTCCAGCTGCAGATGGGGGAAACTTTGGACATTTTGGCAAGCTGGCACCTAACCAGGTCTGATAAGGTTTTTCTGCCTTAGTTTCATGACATTATAAGTTTAAGAGATTTTATTTCAGTCTCTTGGAACCTATAGATGTCCTAACACTGCTCTATTCTCTTCTTTGTTGTGTTTTCCTCTCATCAATGCAGTGACGGTGATAACACTTCTGTACATTGAGAAAGCTGTGTTTCCTCACAGATGAACATTTCACTGGCTCCTAGTTACCTGAAGCCTCATTAAGAAGAGGAAAAAAAATAATTGTGAAAATACTGAGTTCAGCTCAAAGCTCACAGAATTCAATAGGTCTTTCAATGAGTTGCAATGAACTATGAATCAAGTCCACAATGCACAAGAAATAACACACTCTGACATTCATATTAGATAGTCAGTGGTCCATGTGGAAGTTCTCTTAACACTGTTGAATTAATCTGTTCCATGATGATGGTCAAATACTTGTTATAAACTGAGAATCAAGGATGTGTGAGTTTTTTAATGCTTCATTCTTAAATGTTTCCCCTGAAATGATTTATATTTTCTGTTTTATAATCTATGTTTCCCATACTTCCCATTTAAAACAGTTTATATGCTATTAATACTGACTGGTAGAAATACTTAAGGAAAAAATTCACCCTTGAACTCATTAATGAATGTAAAAAGAATTAAAAAAAATAATTTGAATTAAATTATTCAAAAAGCTCTTATTTTAATTTAATTGAGTAGTTATGCTATGTTAAGTACACAACAACTGACTTAGAAAAGCACGTAATTACATTTGCTGATTATAAATTTAAATCCAGAGAAGTTATCATTATAATATTAAATTTCATTATTATTTCAAGACTTAAAAAAAAACCAAAACCTGCAAAACTTGATTTGAAGTGTAAGGAAATAATCCATTGATTTCCGTGAGTTTTCAGACAAACCCTGTTGCTACAGGTTGTGAGGCAAGATCCTCTGGGATTCATACTACAGGCTAAAAATAGAGGAATTTTTACCCTTAAAGGAATCTGCTTAAAAAATTGGTGGAAAAGCAGGATGTTAGTTGAAAAAAGTGGCTACTTTTAAAGTATTTCCAGCCTGGAAGCTTCGTTGCCTGAAGATCTCATACGTGATACACAGAGCTGACTTATTAGGGGAGGAAACAACCTGCTATTTTAAGCCTGTGAGGACTGTTATCAAAATAAAGCCAGCCCTTAATTGTCTCTCAGCATTTTAACCTTGCAATGATTTACTAACTAAAAAGAAAAGCTTAATTTTAAAAATTAAGTTCTGCTTTGAGTATTTTTGCATTTTTAAAATGCTTATTTTCAATATATTAATTTCTCCAAAGTAACCACAAGCCATTATCAAGAAAGATGTCATTCCCCCTGTCTGGTAATGTCCTCCTCCTTCACCTTTGCAAGAAGCTTTTTACGGATTAATTAACTGGCCATTGTGCTGCTTCACTTCACTGAATCTGGGTTTAAGGGTTATTTTTCTCTCTTTTTTAAAGATGTTTCTTCTTAATTTGGAAGCTGTTGCTGCCACAAGCCATTCTTTCACTCAGCTGCACTTCCCAGGTCTGAAATTCATCCTGGCATCTGCTCCTGGAAGCTGAGCAGATGGAAGAGTCCAGGAGGGAGTACTTGTGCCAGCATAAGGTAGCTTTATCTTTCAGTGGTAAATGTTCTCTAACATCAAAATTCAGCTCCAGATAAACCTGTCAGAAAACCTATAGTAGTTAAGGGAAGGGTTTGATAAGTATATACAGTAGGGAGGAAAAATAAACAAGTTGATATTAGCTAAACTGCGTAGCAGAACCATATTTTCAAATGCACTTATGGCAGTATTGACTAATTTTTGTTTAAATAATTTGTAGTTGTCCAGCTAATAACTTAAATTTGTTGCAGGTGTTAGTACATGGCTCTTGAGTAAGAGGAGAAAGATTTTTGCTCAGTATGTTTAAGAATGAAGGAAGACTCAGTGCAGATGCATGCAAGGACTTGGTACACCCTTTCAGGTGGAAAAAAAGGATATTCATTATTTTATCTCCTTCTTTGCACCTTCTTGCAGAGCAAACTAATGACCCTGAGTAACCCCCAGAGAAGTATGGTTCTTCTCTGCACCAGATACTTGGATGGTGAATTGTGTCTTCTAACACATGATATCTACTGAAGTTCCCTTTGAGCTGAGCTAGCCCCATACCTCTAAAAACCTGGTTCTGTAGTTTTTTAATGCATTAAATATGAATCAGTATTGCTTAAGAACCCAAACAAAACTCATTAGTCTGGGAGAGGGATCTGTCTGCTGGCTGCTGAGATGAGCAGAGTGAGGGACATGAGTTTCTCATGGAGGCACTGATAGAGGAACAGCAGGATTAGCCATGTGTTACTACATTTCAGCTGTTCAAGTTTCCTGGGTTTCTTTTGGATGGAGTATACAGAACTAGCTTCACTTGGAGACCAAGACTGAATCCTGGGAGTGAAAGGCTGCATGAGAGGGAGCCATCTAATTGATGAGGGCATTGTCATTTTAAACTCTCTCAAGAGTATATTTGTTTTAATGGTTATTGTTCCAGTCGTGCAAACAAAAAAACATATTGATTTTACTTCGTGCACAATGCAGCATAAGAAAACATCAACAAATATCTCCTATAAAGCACAATACTTCCACTTCATGACGGAGCTATTAACAACAGCATTCAAGTCAGGAATTAATTCCCTCCATTATGGATTCCTTGTATTTCTTGACTTCTTAACATCCTGCCTTTGCAGCTTTCACTGATTTATTCTGTCCTTGTTGCATAGTGAAATAAGTGTTCATGACAACTCTTTATTGACTAAATGCCCCTCTGTCTCACTTGACCGGTGTTTAGTGCTTAAGCCATAATATTCTCTAAAGGCAGAAGTGCTGATCTGAACAGTGTGTTACACTCCATCTTAGAGAGGATACCACGATACCAGTAGAAGAGTTGAGAAACACTTGTTATTCTCTTAAGTCTACCCTTCCTCTTGTGCTTCTTGGAAGTCACCTGCAATTTTTTAAAATAGTATGAATATTTTCTATTTTTTTAAAATAGTATGAATAGTATGTATCTTTTGATCAGGGAGAACCTACTGACTAGGAAAGTTCTGGGACAGGGAAAAGGAAAAGGTTGGTTATTATCAAAGAATTAAGAAATGTCCCAATTCAATTAACAGGATTTTGCTATTAAACTAATAACCTATTTAGAGACTTTGCATTCATAGCTGAGCAATTAGATCAGGATTCTGGAACTTATGCTCTATTTCCATTGTTTTGTTGATTTTGCTTTGGGAGGGAAGAAAAATCATCAACACTTAGGTGTAGACAAAAGAAGATTACAAAAGCTTGGTAGAAGCCCTATTTCTTTTGACTGTCCAAGAGAAATATAAGGAATCTGTGTTCCTATTATTTGACTGGGCACATTGAGGTAATAATTTTTTGTCTGGATTTGTCCAGCTATGTGCATTTAATTCAGGCTGTGACAAAATGTGTCACCTTTTATACATCCTTACTAAAAAGTGACAGATAGGAGTAGATTTAAGAATACAAGGTGTTTCCCTTACACTGTCTGAATAATGAGAGATATTTCTGCCCACTGAATTTCATAACCTTTAGCACTCTAAACCAAAAGATGTTATTTTATTATTTTCTAAATGACCTTAGAATTTTTGCTTAAACACTACAACCAACAAATTATTGGAGAAACCGTATCCTTACAATTCTTATCTAATAGGAAGATGTCATTCCCATGCTGTTTTCCAGTTACCCATCAACTAGTTCAGTTATCTCTGGAAAGGTGAAAATATACCTTTTATGGCCATCCACCTAGACTAACCTGATCACCTTCCACAACAAAATTCTGGATTCTGCAGAATTCAGAGCAGTGGATATTGTTTACACGGACTTCAGCAGAGCATTTGACACTGTCTCCCACAGCCCCTCTCCTAGACCAACTAGCAAGATGCAGACTGGATGGATGGTCTGTGAGATGGGGAGAAAACTGCCTATTGGGTTGTACTCAGGGTGGTGATCAATGATTTTTACTCAGACTGGCAGCTTGTCACAAGTGGTGTCCCCCAGGGATCAATACTGGGCTCCACACTGTTCAACACCTTCACAAATGATCTGGATGACAGGTTTGAAAGCACCCTTGTCAGATTTACTACTGATACCAAACTGGGTGGTGAGGTGGACATGTCAGAAGGGAGAGCCACCTTACAGAGAGACCTGGACAAGCTGGAAGAGTGGGATAGCGAAAACTGTGTGTTTAACAAAGAAAACTGCAAACTCCTGCGCCTGGGGTGACACAGCCAAAGAGCCTAATACAGACTAGGACCTGTGTGGATGGGGAGCAGCCTTGCTGCAAATGACCTGGGGGTGCTGGGGGACAACCAGCTGAACATGAGTCAGCAGCACGCTGCTGCAGCAATGAAGGCAAATTGGATTCTGGGGATTACTCACAGAGATGGGATATGGCAATATACCACAGCTGGACCTCAGCTGAAAATTGTGTGGCTGTAGGACAGATCTGGAGATCCAAACCATTGTTCTAAAAGAATGCAGTGCCTGTTTACCCAAGTCAACCCGTTCCATGGGTATAAGGACTCCAACAAAATTTCTGTATATGGATTAAAACATTTGGCCAAATAAAAGGAGCAGGATAAAAATCTCCTAATCATCCCACAACTGAATGGGCTCTGCAGTGCTGATAATAATAGAAAACAAGCAGAGATACCTGAGAAACAAATGAAGTAGTTGAAAAAGGATACTTACAGACATTTTCCCACCTGGTTTTAATAAAAGCAAGAATCCCATCTGTGTGAGGAGCAGCTGAGTGATTCCCAGCAGACATAGGCATGGGCAGGCAAGGAACTCAATCTGTGTTTTGTGTTACAGATGGCTCCTGAAATTTTTACTATTTGAATTATCATATTGTGCTATGTCCCTGAGTCTCCAGGGTCCCAAACCTGGGTTTTTTTTGTGGTTTTTTTGTTTGTTTGTTTTCTGTTTGGTTTTTTTCTTTTTTTTTTTTTTTATTTAACAGACAATATTTTCCCCTCCATTTAACCAGTAAAATAAGGTCTTAAACCAGGAGCTCTGTGAAGCTGAGATCATTTATGTCTGTGGAAGACTCTGAAGCACTGTGGGGAGACATGTCTTAAAACTGCAAAGCATTTTTTGTTGTTACAGTCAAACTCTCAGCGGAGTGATATGAAAAGAACGTTAAGCATGAACAAATCTGCAGTTTGTTAGTGATGCAGACATTTAGCGACTGTGGCGGGCTAGCACTGGGGTCTGCCTCATCCACTCAGCTACAGAAACAGCCACTCAGCACTTATTACAGCTTTTCTCCTCAGCAGACAGGTGTGCTGCACCGTTCTTAAATCTGGGGAAAGACAGTGGCAGTTTATTGCTCTGGTGCTGACATGTTGCTGCAGTGGATCTCACAATGTAATGACATCCTGTGAAATGCTTAAGTGGAAATTAGCGTGTTCACTTCTCTTCCTCCATTTTGTGCTTTTTGTAAATGCAGTTCTCCAATTTTGCCCTTCTCTCTCCTTTTTTATTCAAAGTTTGAAGTGAACTGCTGCAAGGTTTCATTGGCTTTAGCAGGCTTTGGTTCAGCTTTTTGGCTTGAGGTCAGGTACAGAACTGGATGTAGAGACCAGTATCTGCTTCCAAAGCCAGGCCAGGATTTATGTCCAGGTAATGCTTGACTTTTCTTCACAAACCCATGAAAAGATGCTGAAAGAGAAAAATCTGTTACAGAGATTGGTCAACTGTGAGCAAGACCAAAGACACTAATACCTTACTGACAGAGTCACACTTTTACCCACTGGGGATGTAAAAGTCTTCAGGATATTCATCCTGGAGTCCTTTTGCAAATAGAGAGACTGGTATTAAACATTTAATACCCTTATTTGCCTAATAAACTCTACACAGGTGTAAACCTGTGAGCACTGTGGTAACACAGCTGCACTCTGGGCTGTCCCATTTTGACCAGCAAGGAGATGATAAATATGCAGGAACCCCCATATCCACAGTCTTTTGTGTTTACTAATCCTCTTCGGCACCAGTGACTATAATGTTGTGATCCCCAAAGGAATGTTAAAGGGGGACTGGAGAAATGACAGCCAATGACATGCTTCTACAATCTCCATATAAAGTAGCTGAACAAAATAAGTATATTGTCATTTGGATCCAATTCCCTATGTAGAGGTCTGCACTGAAACACTTTCAGGGTTATATAAGTGAAAAATAAGTGATAATGTGATCTGTAAACACTCTCACCTCTGCTTATAGCAGAAATGAGCTTAAGTTGCTCCTTTCCATGAAATCTGTACTAATTATCTTACTAGAGGGCTCTCTGTGGCTGGACATTTTCCTAAAACCTAACAGGGTGGCAAATGTAAGGTTAGCGTTCACAGATTTTGTAAGTGGGCTGGAAACTGCCACTGAACTAATGACTCATTTTCTCTAGCTGCAGAACATAGACAGGAACAGCAGGTGTTTATTTTCTTTTCCTTCTGCTGCTGTATCATTTAGGAAGAACTATGTGTTGAAAGAATGAGAAAATAATGAAAAGATAAATTCTTTGGACATGACACAGCTAACTTGTGATAAGCTGATGAAGAGCAAGGAAGCATCAAAACTTTCACAGAGAATCAAGTTTACAGAGCAGTTAAAATGAGAGAGAGCTTTTCTTTCACACTCTCTAAGTACAGTACATATCATCACCCACCACCCTCCCCAAACGATTCTGCCATTCTCTTTACAACTGAGAAAGAATGACATAAATCCTAGATAAAAGAGGGGCTAAAAGCAAAACACAAAAGTTTAAGTGACTCATGCAAGATCACTCAGGAAATCTAGCAAGGACGCTGCAGGCTTCCCAAGCTCTGTCTTGTCCACAGCAGTCCACAAGTGTTACATATCCACGCAGGGTACTAAATAGACCTGTTTGGAAATGCTCTGGCAAAATGTTTTTGTGTTGGAAAATTAGCATTCATTGCAACTTTTCACGTGACTACAAGGGTTTGGCTGAAATATACCACAGAACTTTCTTATTTTCATCTTTAAAAGATATTCCTCAGGCAAAGATAGCTGTACCCCACAGTTCTTCCCCAGGTTTATAGGTAGCAATGTACTTAGTCATACATAAAAGAAGAAGGTACGTTGGGCACAAGTGTGCATACTTTGCTGAGTTCAACCTACGGCATCTTACAAACGAGCCCTGTCAACACACATAGTAGAAGTGTCTTTGCCTTGCACACTCTGGACAGTCCATTTTGCAGATGTACTTGCTGCATACAGCTTCTGACCCCTCAGCCTGTAGTGTCTGTGCATCTTCCCTGCTCCTGCAGAAAGCTCAGAAGAGCCAAGAGCTTGGATAAATTCCACTTCCTCTTAAATGTGCTTCTGGGTCGTGGCGGTTTGTACAGTTTCCAGTCTCTAGATGGTAATTTCTTCTGCTAGGTGGAAAAACTTCAGTGCTTAAATCGACAGATGTGTTGTTTGTTGCTGTTGTGGTTGCTGTTACCTTTTGTTTATGAGCTGGGATGCCAAAGTTCCAACCTCATTTCTCTCATGCATTTTCCGCATCATTAACTGTTTAAATTTCCTGTACTTGGACGGCTGTTATTTCTCACTATCAATTCCCTCCAACATGGCTGTGTTAAAATGCAGAAACTGTTATATAATCAGAATAGGAAAAGGACCAGATGGCATCAATAACTGCTAATATACCCCCATGTTTACGCTCCAGCATGTGTCTGATAGACGGGGTAAGTGAGAGCCACTGGTATTCTGTTTGTGTCATCGCTTATTGAGTTTGTTTTTTAATTAACCATATGGTCCCAAAGAAACCTTGAAAGCATTGAGGACATTACACGTGGTCCCCCAAAGATACATCTGAAATGCACTTAAGGAATGGAAATACTTTTACGACATAAACCCTTCTTCTTTATAAAGGGAAAATGTCCCATGAAAAGAAACTGAGCTACTTTCTCTCCTGAGTTTCCATTCCTGCTTCTTCCCCAGATTCTTTCTAATGAATGATAGAATGGTTAGAGTTGGAAGGGATCTTAAAGATCATCGAGTGCCAACCCCGCTACCATGGGCAGGGACACCTCCCTCTAGACCAGGTTGCTCAAACCCCATCCAGCCTGGCTTTGAACACTCCCAGGGATGGAGTTTCCACAACTGCTTTTGACAATGTGTTCCAGTGTCTCACTATCCTTACAGTACAGAAATTCTTTCTAAATCTCCCCTCTTTCAGTTTAAAACCATTACCCATCGTCCTATCACTACACTCCCTGACAAAGAGTGCCTCTCCAGCTCTCCTGTAGGATGAGACCAGGATATCATGTGGGACAGTGTTGAATGCTTTGCATAAGTCCAGGTGGATAGGTGGATGACAGAATCACAGAATCTTAGTGGTTGGAAGGGACCTTTGAGATCATCGAGTCCAACCAAATTAAAAAAAAAAAAAAAAACAAAAACACAAAAACAACAAACAACAAAAAACCCACACACAAAAACAAACAAACAAACAAAAAAGCCACCCATCAACTAAACCCCACACCCACAACCCCACGCACAACACCCCACCACAAACCAATAATCTTGGCCACTAGAGCATGCCCTGAAGAGCCACATCTAGACATTTCTTAAATACCTCCAGGGATGTTGACTCCACCGTCTCCCTGGACTCCACCACATCCCTGGATGACATCTGTTGCCCTGCCCTTGTCCACCAAGGCTGTGGCAATATCGTAAAAGGCCACCAAATTTGTAAGGCATTACTTGCCCCTGGTGAAGCCATGTTGGCTGTCACCAATCACCTCCTTATTTTCCACATGCCATCTCCGAGATTCCAGGTGGATCTGCTCCATGATCTTTCCAGGCACAGAGGCGAGACTAACTGGCCTGTAGCTCCCTTTTTGAATATTGGGGTTATGTTTTCCCTTTTCCCTTTTCCAGTCAGTGAGAACTTCACCAGATTGCCACAACTTCTCATATATGATGGAAAGTAGTTTAGCAACTTCAGCCACCAGCTCCCTCGGGACTGGAGAGCAGTCACTCCACCTATTTATTAGTCTCTAAGCTGCACAGTCTCTAAAGTTGAGGTTATGGTATGTGGGTTTTTTGCATCCAAACACCAGAAGAATTACCAATATAATCAAACGATAGTACGAGTCACTTTAATTGTTCAATCTCCTAAAACACCTCAGACTCCTAAGAAACCGTTTAGATGTTTATGAAAGGAATGCAGGCTGCAGACTGTCACACACAGACAGTCTGTGCAGTCAATGGAGAGAAGCAGTCACATCCCTGAAATCTGGGGTCTGTAGTAAATGACTAAATATGCCAGCCCAGTTATGGCTCTCCACCATTCAAGCAGTCAGCTCCCATCTGGCAGCTTTAGGTAGCAGGCTGCTGGATTTGCCCCATGGTCTCGCCACTGTACTCTCTCACATGTACTCAAAGCAGAAAGATGACAGTCATGGTAGAGGAATTGTTTCTGTGATTTGTGACTACAAGCCATTCTTAGAGGGAAGGGACATCTTGGCGTGGCAGAGAGGAAGGAAATTTTATTCAGGTTTTACTGATATTATTTTGAGTCTAACAAAAAGGTTAGAGTGGTCTGGTTTTAGTGGATTTAATGTATGTGTTATTTGCATTCCCTTGTGGTTTTTAGGGCAGGCTTCTTATTTCCTAGCTTCCCAAAACTTCCCTACCTAAATCTGGTACCCAGCAATGTAACTGTCGACATCTGAGCAAGTTTCTTGTATTCCTTTTCTAGTTAATAGAAAACAAGTTCACAGAGTCAGTGAAGCATAAGGTGAGTCATTTAACCAAACTTAGGTACCTACTTTAAGATGACATGAATCACACCCTATGCTTCATTGATTATCTACAAACCCAAGGGCAACTTATAAAGATGCTGATGCCACCTTACATTGTCTCATACTGTAGTTTAATTAGTGTGCTTTGCCTCCCACCTTAGTTTCTTGACTTGTGAAAGAGAGATCATACAATCAGCCACCCGGTTTGTGAGAGATGAAGATAATGAGTTCATGTTTGTACAGTTCTAAGGAAATATTAAATCCAACAAGCTGTGCCTTAACGATATCATCTTAACCCATACTGATGAAGACATATTGTTTACATATAGACAGCAAAAGAGCCATAAGCTCTGATTATGTTAGCAGCCCTTCAGGGTCTCTACTTGGCTTTCAACATTAGGTAAATTGTAAATAGGAATGTTAGGCCAGATATGTTGGAAACCTTGCCTAGAGTAAAGCAGAAGGTTAGTAGCTGAGTGATAGTAAATTTTTGCATATAGCTCCTGTGACAATTGCTAATTATCAGCTATAACATAACTCTGCCTTGAGCAACCTGTGATTCCCTCATTTATTCCTGAGGGAATACAGCTGATTTTTATGTCTCATTTTCTGTGTTGGCTACTGAATGTCTAAGAAATGCCTTTGTATCTTTCAGGATGAAAAAAGCTATATAAATATTATTAATTATCATTGCAAGTCAGGTAATTTGTTCCAAAATGTTTGCAGTGCTCATGTATCTAATGAGTCAGGGTGTTTCATAACTCATCAGTCTTCAGCTGATGATTTATGCCTTTCCTGTGTCAGAAGGAATAATTGATTATGGTTTTTAAAAGCATGGCTCAGTACAGAATTATTGCTATCATCTATATATTATACAAACATCTTAGAACAAATCTTGGCTATAGTATTTCATCAAGGCAACCAACTACCATAAATCAGTGTCTGCAGTAGCAGTTGAAATTTGGGGTATTAAGCCACCAAAATTGTCCACTTATTCTGCCTGACAAAATTTCTAACAGCAGATAAATTGCCATGTCCTTAAAGGCAGGGTAAGATACTGTAGACATGAGATAATCTCTGAGGTGATAAAGTCAAATGATAAAACTTCTCATTATAGCCATGTATACAAAAGATGACTGGACAGCATAATCCTTCTAGGAGAGTAACATTACCCACATAGATTTAATCTGTTCAGCAAAAGACTTATTTGCCCTTCTTGTCCCTGAAGTAATCATGAAAATTACAGTCAGAAAGGCTAAACTGAAAAATCACATACAGCTGTCATGGAATAAAGAAAGGCAATCAGGATAGATTGTACAAACATGTCAGGAGAAACAAACAAACAAAAAATTACAAAGGAAAATGTTAATCAAATGGATCATTTTCAAAGCCATCTTATTACCCTGCTCATAGGGAAGCTAATATGGAAGTTGTCAAGGTCAGCATTATCATGTGAAAGGAACCAACAGAGAGAGGCTGGATAAGCCTGGTTTTGGAACATCCCTTCAATTGCCATCCAGAGGCTTTTCCTACAGCACAGAGAAAGTATGTTGAGTGCATTCTGCCTGTATGAAGGATTAATCAACTGAAGTTTGCTCATTCTGACATTTTTGTAAAGGCAGGTTTTCATAGGCATTAGTGTAAATCTGACATCTAGTTGACATTAATTTCCAGTGGAACTTGGATATTTGTCATGGGAATATGTTTATATTGATTTAATCAAAGGCCAGTGGAGAAGGTATACCCTCAGCTGATATCTCAGCCCCAGGTTCCCCTCCAAGCATTCTGCTCCACCTCAGAGCCCATATCTGCATCTCTGCATCTCCTGGCTTCTGCAAATTGCCACTAGTTAATAAATTCCCCTGCCTGGTTCAGCACCCTCCTAAGCAGAGCCCATTGCTGCTCACCCCTTCCCTGTTCCACCTCTCTTTCAGGTCACTTCACTGCCTTTAAGCCCAAACAGACACAAAACACAGCTATCTTTCTCTTGCTGTCTTCCAGCCTCCAGAAACCAGGGATGTAGAAGTGGCTAATTGTGTATGGCATCTTGCTGGACTTCAATGGCATTGAGGAAAAGCAAGTGTGATTCGGCTAAGGGCTATTTGGGTATGTCAGCAGTTATGAAAACCCCACTTGGACAGCAGAGGAGTGTGAAATAATGCTTCTGTAGAAGAAGTGTGAGGCCCCTGAGGTTAACATGCTCATTAAGTGCAGCATTGCCCAGAAGTTATTTTCCTTTCAAGCCTTTGATAAGAATGAGGTCAGTCTCTACGTTTGCTTCCCTGTTAAAGGAATTTGTTAATCCTGTAATATTTATGCTGAGCTTTAAAAGTGTTGCTTCTTTTGTGCCACAACATTTGGTTTGTGCTTTGTGTGAGGCAGATGAATTAGGAGAAACCAGCTGTGGGTCTGGCTACTTGGAGAGAACAGAGAGGAGCAAATCCAGTATGTCTGCCTCCTTCATGCTTACAGAAGGCTGCTCCCATTTTTTTCACCCATGCTATCTTCTGTCTAAAACCAGTAAGAAAATCTATTCCCATGTATTTCCTGGTAGACTGTATCTGAAGATTTAAATAAAATATATTAAACTCCTTACAGTGTGTTAAGAAAGGCAAGCCAAATCTAATTTCTAGAAAGCTTTCACTTGAAATAGAATACACTTCTATTGAGAAAAAGACTCTTCAAACTGCAAAAAATGTTGCTACTAAAGAGGCATTAACTTCAAGACATAAAACCCAAACTGGACATGGCAAAATCAGACCCCTATCAGACCCAGCCACCTATTTTATAAAGTATTTCTTGCTTTTCTGATGAAGACTAGTGCAGCTGCTACATAATTTGAGTTTCATTCCTAGTTGAGGAATTCGTAGCACTGTAACTGATTAGGCTTCCCCCTTGCCTAAAGCAATGAATATCATTAAATAGACTGGGCTTGAGAACTGCTCAAAGTTACGCAGTGATTTTGTGACTTGAAGTTACAACTTTCAGCAACTGGGTGAGGTTTAATCACCTGGTGAGACCTTAATTCATGAACTCGGTGGTAAGACAGTTACAGATCTCAGAGAGAAACTTTGAAAAGGCACTTTAATTAAGATGAAAAGAATGATTGCCCTAATCAAGAGAGGCTGTGGGCATTTCTCTGAAGATAATCATCAGCAGCTGCCAGATCAGGATGCACTTTCCTTGAAGAATATTTCCTCTTGCAGGGTGTTGTTACATGAAGACCTTATGAGGCACACATTATCTCTTAAGGAGCACCTCTGCATTGCCTAATTACACATTCTGCAACAGCACACACTAACACAACTTCCTCTCCTGGCTGGAGATACACAAGCATAAAGTAAATAAATAGCCCTGCCTGAGCAAACTCCTCATCTCAGGATTGAAACTCCTCATGGGAAATTCAGCAGAGGGACTCCAAACTAGATCAGACCCTAGGGGTTAAGTCCTGGCTTAAATAAAATCAAGGATGAAAACCACACCATAACCTGTTGACAGAAACAGGACAATTTCTATGGATTTTGGTAGGCTGTGGTTAAATTGAGAAATCAAGCCTTATTAGGTAGATAACACATACAAGTTCTGAAGAGGAAGACAGCTTATCCATCATATCTGGGTGGTTTAGCATGGAGCAGCTGCACACAATAATGGCTGCTTGGCATTGCAGTCCAGAGCTCTTCCATGAAATTATACGGATGGGACACAGCAGAAGTGTTCTGAGGCAGCAAACAAAAGGAAGATGCTCTCTGCAGAGAAAAGAATGGAAAATGCCTTGTTGACTTCAATTGTCTGCAGACAAAGCAGCCAAGTACCTGCTGAAAGATTAAACCTTTAGAAAATGATCTGCTCTCTTCATAAGTGCCATTTTATCTTTTGCCTGCTGTTTCCACGACCTGGATAAAGCTCTGTTTGTCAAGAAACATTTTACAATATTTATATGGTCCAAAGCCAGATTACAGGAATGAGTCCCCTGCACCAACCAAGCCTTGTCTGAGGCCTCAGCAATCACCTGTCAATAAACTCTGCCAAAGCTGTATTTCCTCTGCTCCTCTCCAGCTCTGTGTCTCCCATTGCCAGAGAGAGACTGACCCAAGTCCACTTTCACCTGCTCCTGGGATGTGACAGATGGCAGTGGGTGCTGCTGCCTGCTCTGGCGTGGCAATGGGCAAAGTACGGTTAAAGTGATAGAGCTGGGCACAGAAAGCACTTACCATCTTGCAGAAACCTGGAGCTCATCAGACACTGTTCCTCTCATCCAGGGTAACTGGAGAGCATGTTGATGCCCAGGCTGTAACCAGCCAAACAAACACAAGAAAAACTGTGCTGAAAAAAGGCAATTGCTTCATTAGAAGGCAGGCTGCTTTGGTGTTTTGCACATTTTGTACATCCAAACCAACCAGTGCAATTGTTTCTATTTTACTTTTGAGAAAAGAACAAGCCAAGAACCTTATTTTTCTACTAAACTTACTTCTAGCTGATTACCTGTCATCCCTACTCATTTCTCTGTTTCCCCCACTTTCACCTTTCTGTCCTCAGCAGTACTGGAAATGTTCTCATTGCTGACCTTCTCTTCAGTTACTGAGTACTCCACAGCCCAGATTTTTCTAAGCTCGAACATTACTTTAACACATTATTAATCTTACTATCCCCATGAATACTCAAGTGAGTCTAAAATTTACAGGTTTTTAGCAAAAAAGGAAAAACAACATATCCACAAGTTTTCGTAGCCCAGAGCTGAAAAAAATGATTGCTCCTGGGCTAAGGCTCTACCGAGGAGGCTGAGAAGTAGCGAAAGGCCAGGGGAATACAAGTAATTGTGTCACAGCAATTTAACGAGCTCCCAATCACCTGCCAAATCACAGTAGCTTGATATTTATTTTCATACACTATCCCACCTCCTGTATAAAATACATTCTCTAAAATCACTATTAGACTTGTTAAGTAGTTAAAACACTTGCAGGTATGTTAGTACTTTGAGGAAGTTTATTTAGAACAAGGACTGTCCTCATTTAGCATTCATATATGGAAAGCAATAGCAAACACTGCGAGATGATTCGTGTTGTTTCTCTCTGTTTTGCATGAAGACCTTGGTGAATAACAGAAAAAATTATCAGTGAACATCCCATATGAGATCGAAATTAACTCATTTCATCTGTGCTTATGCAAGTTCCATTCTCCTTTCTGCAAATGTGCAAGTAATTGCTTTTTAGTGTCCATGGAAAGTGAATTTAGAGATGCAGTTTGTACATGCCAGCATTTGTGCCAGCAATGATTGTGTCCATTCAGGAGTAGCTTGAAAGAGAGATGTCTATGATTCCATGTCTGCTACCTGAGTCAGCAGCACAGCTTGGGCTTTGAATATACCAAATCAGTCTGTAAAGCTAAATATTGATAAAAATAGTCATTAATTAAGTTCTTATAGCAAACTCATTTGAGAAAGTGAGGATCTGTTTTTTCAATATTCTAAGACCCCAGAAAAAGTGGCTAAATTAGCATATTATTCACGTGGGCTTCTCTTCAGATCTAATTGCTGTCCTCTTTACATGTCTTTTATATGCAAGAAGGTCTAATGACTATGAATAAATAATATGCTATTGGTGAAATGATTGTGTGGTTTCAGATTCCACTTCCTTGAGCACAGAAAGAGGTGGCAGCTTAAACTTTATGGGCTGTTGATACTCCACTCTGTTTGGGACAATTCTTTAATGACATTTTCCCATGCACTGGTACCAAAGCACCAAGGAGTTTGGGAGAGAAATTTGCTTCCAGATAAGAAATCATGTAAAGTGCAGTGGCATTTCTGAGAGGGGCAAGTCAGATCACATCCAATACCACTTCCTTGGTCTCAGGAGAAAGAGGCACTGTGGTTTGACAAAGGCTACACAGGAGCTATGCGCAAGTCACATGTGAGCCATTTCAATATGTCACCTCTTCTGCTCATCTCACCTGTTTTCACCAAGTTACATGACCTGACAGTTCCTTTGAAGTTCATTTGCCTTGCCGAACACTGAATTGCCTGGACAGTAGTTTACCCACATACTAAAAAGGGGAAAAAAAAAAGAGAGAGAGAGAGAAATAAAAGGGAAGGTAATTCTAGAAGGATATTATTGCTCAGGAAAAGTCATTACAATTTTGTCATTAAGAAATTAGTGACCTACATAATTTATACTCAGAAGTGTAAGTGGTATTGTAGATGACCTATCTTCTATGAGATTCCAGCATGGGAGCTTGGCATCTTTTTAACTGATGCATTAGTATGTGTCAGATTCAGCCAGCCATCTGAAATTACTAGCTGTGATTAATATAATTAATTATCTACTATTAGGTGTGCCCATATTTTGGCAAGACCCTTTCAGAGACTGAGATAATTAGATATATTAGCTGAAAGACATCCAGACAGCTTATATCTAAAGTGATTAAGAGTTAATAAGACACATTTCCTGTTTTCACAAATAATTCTGCATATGAGGTTGTAGAAAAACAATGAAGTTTACAAGTAATAAATCAGGGCAATGTTAAAGCTGATGATAATTACACAACAAATAAAACTTGGAAAAATGTTCTGGCAAAGAGTTTGCCGTCACTGAGCAATGCAGTTGTGAGGCTTGACCCTATTCACAAACTCAGGGGACAGTTTGAGCCAGTGAAGAAGAGATCCTTTCATGAAGATGACACAACATTACACACTGATGCTTTCATTTCTTAAAATGGCCTTTTGTTTCAAAAGTGAATAAGTAACTCAAAAAGACTAACTAAACCCAAATCAAAATGACACCTTTCCTTTGTGACCACTCTTTTTCATGTGACACAAAAAGGAAACAAAAAGAGGTTTTGCTGAAATAAAAAACTATCATCTCCAAGCCCAAATTATTTTCAGGTTTTTTCTTTCTCAGGAAAAAAAAAAAAAANCTTTGCTCTGCCTTAGGCAACGAGCCCCATAGAAATGTTTTACACTTTGACACAATGTGTAAGCTGCATTCTATATTCCAGTAAGAAGTATTGATTTCTCCATGTAAGAACAATGATTTCTCCATCACTTTATAAATTTCACACAGTCTCTGCTGTGCCGCTCTGAAAAGGTACATTGTAACCCCTCTGTGAAAAAGAGGAGGCAAGATGTGAAGGGTGTACTACATAAACACAAGAGACGTGCAAAGGTTATGCTGTCCTTATGAGCACTGTAGTAGCAGCAATACACTTATATTAATCACTATATGATGACAGAATTAGGTCAAAACACACAACTTTTTCCTAGTGGTGTTCACTCCATGAAATGATGACGTGATATCTCACTTTGGGCTGCCCCAGCTGATATGTCCACACTCCCCAGTACCGTAGCACAAGGTACTGGGTCAGGTCTGAAACCTATTTACAACATCCATGTGAATACTGATCACACCAGTGCTTTTTACCTGGTGGGATCTCAACAAAACAATGTAGCAGACATGAGTCTGTGAGCATGTGTGTAGCACAATGTGGGCTTAAGAGAATATTATCATACAAAGCAAGAACAGTAGAGGTTATCCCTTGGCAAGACATAACCAGCAAGACACAAATATTTATTCCTTGTAGACTGGAAAACTGAGAATCTGGTCCTTAATTCCAAATTACTTCATAGAATTCTCCTACAGACCTCCTTTGTGCCCAGCCTGTCTCTGTGCACCTTGGGACAGCTGGGAAAATCCCCTCTGAGGGTTGCTTTGGTGGTGTATAGATGTACAAGAACATGTGAAAGCCTTAAATATATATCAATGTGTAGGTATATCGATATTTGTCACGTGTCTTCACCCATTATAGGCTGGGGATTTTGTTGGGTCTTTCCAAGCTCACATAAAACGGGAATTTAGCAATAGACTGAGCTCAAGGAAGGGTGTGAGGGATGAAGTTGCAAAGTCCCTTATAATGTTTATAACGTAGCAAACCATTTATTCTCAACCCATTAGTATTTTCTTGGTAATAGATAGCAGGTTCTGTTGCTGTTTTGTACAAGACTGTTCTCCTAAATCCTTGTCATTTTTTGCCACCACTGCTTTGCCTCTGTTAAGGCAGAAAACAAGGAAAGATTTTTGTGATGTTTATAAAATTCTGGTGGGGATGTGCCCTTCTGTCACTGAGATAAGAGCCACCCCTCTATGTGACAACATGCTGAGGCTCATGATTCTGGCTTTTGGTGGCTTACTGTGTGCTCTGGACATTACATCATTGCACAATTGGGATCATCACTCAAAGCATGAGACAGGCTGCTGCTTGTATTAGACCAGGCGATTTGGGGTCAGATTATCTGGCAGAGCATCCTGCCTCCAGTGAGGATCGACAAGAGGATACATAGGAATGAGCAGTCATGCAGTGATTCCTCTCCAGAGTGCTCTGCCAAACTCCAAATAACTTATGACTCACAGACTTCTTGGAGAGTTGTCTTTTCTTTCAACAGCCTCCAGTAGGTCTGGAGTCCATGAGGTTGCATGTAAACTCTTTAGCACTCACAACATCATAAGAGAGGGAGTTCTGCAGCTCTGCCACACACTGGTGGACCCTTCACCCCATGGGCTCCCTCACCAAATGGCTTGCTATCACACTCCAAGCAGGTGTTTTTTCCTTCCCATTGCCATCTAGCAGCTCAGGCTTCAAATAAGCTGCAACTCTAAAGAAAATAAAAGAAAAATTCTGGATGAGGCTCGATGAGGCCCTGGGCAACCTGGTCTAGTTGGAGGTGCCCCTGCTGACTGCAGGGAGGTTGAACTAGATGACCCTAGAGGTCCCTTCCAGCCTGGACCATTCTATGATTCTATAACCAATAACATGTCTTCTGAAAACCAGTGTTCCCAGCATATTTTTCTGACTGTACACTCTATCTAAATTCATCACCAGTTTTCACACATATCTCTTCTGGCTGTGAAACCATTGACTTTTTGTTTCCCAAGGAAAATGGACCTATTTTCTGAAGCAGGCTGCCAAACTCTGTTAAGTCACGTGTCCTTCTGCCAGCCCTGACAAGCAGTAGGTTCCTCCTTGCTCCACCAGAAAGGATCAACTCCATCTTTCCTTACTCCCACACTCCACACTCTGCTGCTGGTCTACAGAGAGAAAAGGTCAAGGCACTGGTTCAGGCAAAACTGGGACCTCAATTACTTACCAGAGGGACTGGTCAGATGCTCCCAGCAGTCTTCTTATGCAGGCAGCTTCTTCTTCTTCTGCCTGAAGCCAGATCTGTTTCTTTACAGAATGACTAAAACCTCCATCACAGATTAAATGCCAGCAGAAAGACTGATTTCAGAGATGTTTTTCCACCATTTCCTGCTTCTAAATTTGTAGCGTGATAAATTTTTAAGTACAAATGATTTTTTCTTCCTTTGGTAAACTGCAAACTTCCTGTGAAAGAAAAACAATGTGGTGATTAAAAATAATTATAACAGATGACTCATGTGTCTACAGTGGTTTTTGCATCAGCAAATAAAATTGGTCAGGATAGATGGAAAAAAGTGCATTGAAGTTGAACTACCAAATGCTTCTTTCAAGCCCTCATTACCAATCCCTTTTCACATGAAGTCTTTTTCATTGTAGATCACCCTGTTACGTTTTGCATTTGCAGTTTTTTTAATTAAAAAGTGAAAGAAGAAAAATGGAATGAACACTCAAAGCAACACCTCTCCAGAACAAAGGGCTCTCCAAAACGTGAATAATTAGAGAGGTCTTCTAAGCCATGTACTCACACACAGGGGAAAAAATAGCAAAGGAGGAATTACTGTGCCAAGTGAAGAACTTGCCAGCTTTTACTTATTCACTGTTTCTCCCTTACAGTCTTCTGCTGAAACTCTTGTAATTCACCAGCTTTTTAACTTAGGGGTTCTTTTTCCCATAGGATCCTAAACTTTGCTAGATTGGGCCAAAACAGCCCATTAATATGGTAAGCTATTGCTTCTTCCACTAAGAGTTGCCAGTATTGATTGTTTGAGGTGAATATTGAGTGGGTTTGGGTGAATTAGAAGTTGGTTAGAAAACTGGAGTATTTTCTCTTTTAAGGATATTTTCTCCCATGTTATAATATTTGGGAATGGGAAGGAAGAAAGGACTTCTTCCCTTGAAACAAGCACCTTTTCCTTTCCTCTATCTGTTTCTTTTCTTATGTACTTTTCTGTTCTTCATTATAAAATTATTTGTGTCCTAGTCAGCCCAAAGAGATGAAACAGGCAAGAATCACAAATGTAAAGAAGTTAAATTATTTTCTCAGGATTATGTCAGTAACATTCAAGAATACCTGCTGAGGACCAAATCTTGAACATCCTGTGCTGGGGAAACAGTTGATTTTATATGATACCTGAAGAGAAGCTGCTTCTATTTTTTCAACCAAATGAAGCAGTGCAATAGAGTCAGGTATTTTATTCAGCTGACAAATGTCTCAAACACTGATCAAGGAGCCACATAGAAATGGCTGAAAGGAAACATGGCTTATTGCAGGGCAACACTATCCAAGGAAAACTGAACTTGAATGCTTCATGGAGCTTGTGTGCTTACTTTTCTCCTGTGCACAGATTACTGAGCAGGATTCACACTGCAGGTGCCATCAGACATCTCCTGGTTTGAGCTTGATGCTGACAGCATTCACCCAGCAACAACCTAGACTGAAGTCCCTCCTAACAAAGAGGCCACATTTCCCACGTATTTAGCCACCAGGATAAATCAATTCTAATTGACAAGCGGCTGAACATGAGCCAGCAGTGTGCACAGATGGCCAAGAAGGCCAATGGCATCCTGGCTTGTATAAGAAATAGTGTGACCAGGAGAAGTGGGGAGGTGATTGTCCCTCTGTTCTCAGCACTGGTGAGGCCACACCTTGAGTATTGTGTCCAGTTCTGGGCACCTCAACACAAGAGAGAGGTGCTGGAGAGAGTACAGAGAAGGGCAACAAAGTTGGTGAAGGGCCTGGAGAACAAATCTTATGAAGGGTGATTGAAGGAGCTGGGACTTTTTAGTTTGAGGAAGAGGAGGCTGAGGGGAGACCTCATCACTCTCTACATCGCTCAACTACTTGAAAGGGCATTGTAGAGAGGTTGGTGCTGGTCTCTTCTCACAGGTAATTAGTGATAGAAAGAGAGGGACTGGCTTCGAGCTGCAACACGGTAGGTTTAAGCTGAACATTAGAAAATAATTTTTCCCAGAAAGAGTGGCCAGACACTGGAATAGATTGCCCAGGGAGGTGGTTGAGTCCCCATCCCTGAATCTGTTGAAGTATCATTTAGATGTGGTGCTGGGGGATGTGGTGTAGGGGAGGAATTTGTAGAGTAGGGCTGATGGTTGGATTTGATAATCCCAAGGGTCTCTTCCAAACTGAAGATTCTATGATTCTATGGTCAAGTGGGTAACAATCCTGCCATGCCTCAGTTGAAGCTGGGTCACTGTGGCCAGACCACAGAAGGTGGATTAGCTGAATGAGTGTTAGGGTCACGATCCATGGCCCATTTATGCAGTTCACAATGGACAGCTGTTGGCTGTCTCCCCACCACTACCCTTTTACAGCCTGCTGATTTGAAGTATTTGCTCAGGGTCTGAATCCTTGAGGGCTACGTGCTAGAAAACTCCCAATGAGAGCAGTCAAACCTTTCTCAGGAGTTAGGATGGCCATGAGTACTCAGCTCACTGCTGTGCTGAACACCATCCTTCTGTGTTCTCCTGGTCAAGTATTCTTCGGTATTTTATAGGCTGCATTGTTGAGGAGTTTTCCTCCTGGTGGGTCAGTAGGATGAGTGAGGATTACTTGTAAGAGACCAGTTAACACATTGCTATGGACACATGAACCATGATGGCTTCTGACCTGCTACAGCAGGGACATCTGCCTCTGTGCCTACAGGACTATTCCTTATCCAAGAGGTAAGGCTTTCCCCAGGATCTCTGCATAAATATACTACTTATTATAAAAATTTACATCGTGTTGCCTGCATTCAGACTGGAGTCACCCTTCCCTGTCTCTGTCATACCTTAATGTTCCTGTCATGGTTGTCAATGAGGCAAGATTTCTCCCTGCTTCTGGGCTCTCCCTATCTGTTGGTAGAAAAGCCAGCTCTACAGGAGGGAATTGTAAAATTGTTGTTGGCAAACTGCCCACACTTGGTGCCGGTAGCACCTCTGAAGTTCCCAGATGTGACAGAAAAAATTAGACCTAGAAGGTGGAAGAATGGAGCCAGACTCAGACTTTGGAGTTCAGCAGAACTTGTAGGGTCAAGCTAGATGGGCCCCAGGAGATGAGGCTGGAAGATTTATAGTGGGGATAGCTGTTGGCTCTGGGCATCGGGCCAACCTCATTATCTTAGACAGAGTCAAAGAAGAAGAACTCACAGAGTACAAACCTTACACTGTAAAGCACTTATACAGCTCTACTGTACTAATTATATTAGTACTGGTTTCCCTTTCCCTTCCAGCCTAAGCAATCACTACTTCTGTCTCACATGTCACCACCAGGAGTTCATACTCCCCCTCACCTCCCGCACAAGCCCTGCCATTTAGTGACCTGTTCTCTGTTAACAGCCTCTGTGCTCTTGCCAAGGAAGGCATTTTGGTTTGGTGGTGGACAAAGTTATTCCTGTATACAATTTATAAAGGGCTCTGGGATGAAAAATAAGACATTCTCATCCATTATTGAGACCTATCTCTGAGCTGTTTTCTAGGATCCATAAATACTTCTTCTCATAACGGGCTTGAAAAACTTAATCAGCTGAATAAATAAATCCAGATTGAGGGGTCTGCAGCAGTTCAACCCACTCCTGCTGACAAAGTTCTGGATCAGCACATGGGAAGAGCTTCAGAAAATATTTCTTCTCCCACCAGCTGCTGTCCTGGCTTAAGAGAATAAGCTTTTTGCAACTGCCTGCTACATTCTTTTCTATCTTCCCTGAATAGCCCTGTTAAACTTTCAAGTCACAATATGACCAAACCAAGAAAATGCTTTCTTTCCTCACCCCACAACCTCAGGAAATAGAGCCCACATAGAAAACACATAAACATCTTTAAGCACATATGTGCAACTATCTTTTTAGACAGAGGCTCATAAAGAGCATAAACACAGGTAATTTTTTTTCTTGAACTGGGCTCAATACCATAAAGATTAACTCATGGATTAGGATTCAGAAATCATGTCATTATTGGTTTTATTTGAATTACTGCACATGTTTCTGAAATAATAACTTTTGTCAGAGCCTCACAAGGCCATTATCATAATGGTGTCTGGGCAAGAAAAATACAAAGCTTTCCAAGGAAAAGCAAATGTTAGATAAAGTGTCTTTGTCAGAGTCGATGTCTCTCCTAGTCACATAGCATTAATATTTCGTGAGTTCTCTGGCATCCAACTTCTGGTGTTTTGAGTGCAATGACGTTGCTTCAAATCTCTGCCATGTGGCAGCCCAACAGCAGGTTGTGAGTAGCTGCCATTGGTCAAAAGCAGCATATCCTTTCCTCTAAATGCTTTTCTCTGGGGATCAGAGCTAAGTTTGAAGATGGCAGCTGGTCTGTAATAAAAGTGGAGCTCTCTGTCTCCATCAGCTAGAGCTCAAGACTGCCTAATTACTCATTACAAATAAAGATCGAAAATTATTTAAGGTGTTGATTATAACCTTTCTGGAACTTATACTGGGCACTTGGGATATTTCACAGTTTGAGAAAAGAAAATCAGGAATTTCTGCCACTCTCCCAAGGACACACAAAGCAGACATACACAGTCTACCATTAAAGTGACTCAGTTCTGTTTTTTAAAAGAGTTCAGAGTAGTAGCCTCTTTTATCTCAGATGGAGACATTCACTAAGCAAGGCTGAGAAGCATCGATCAGCACTATTTAGCTTCTTTCACATGTGTATCTGGAAATTTATGTTCCTCCCAACTCCAATTTCATTTCATCAATTAAAATAAGAAAGGTTAAGATTCTATTTATTTTTATAAGCAACCTTATCAAGAAAAAAGATATTTTTTGGGTCTCTTTTTAAGTTCCTAAAAATTTCATAAAGCCTTCATCTAAGTAGCAGAGTTCATATTTGCTTTTGAGGACTGTATCTCTTTTTGATGGCTCAGTAAAACAGCATATTTGTAAGAATGCTTCAAGGAAACTGCGGTGTAGTACAGATAACACATTAATTACTTTTAGAAACTGATAGCATACCCCTGCATGTTTTGCAAAGCTGAAGTCTGTTGTTGTGGATAGAAGGATGCAACGTTATGGTGTATTTCCACGACACACTGCCCGGTCAGGGAGAAGTAGAGGAGGCCTTCAGATAATGGGAAGAAAGAAAAAGCTCACAGTCCAGCTGGAGTACCCAAAAGGCTGACAGTAGCTTAATCTCTTAGTTAATGTCCTGGATAGAATCATAGAATCATTTAGGTTGGAAAAGACCCTTAAGATCATTGAGTCTACCCGTTAATCTAACACTGTGAAGTCCAGCACTAAGCCATGTCCCTAAGCACAACTTCTACACATCTTTGAAATACCTCCAGAGATGGCAACTCATCCACTTCCCTGGGCAGCCTGTTCCAGTGCTTGACAACCCTTTTGGTGAAGTTTTTCCTGATATCCAAGGATGATAGGATGCAGTTCATCCTCAGCAAGTTCCCGGTTTTGGCCAGAAAGGAATCTCATTAAGTTCAGCAATGGGAAGAGCAAAGTCCTGCATGTGGGGAGGAGAAACCCCATGCACACAACAGGCTGGGGCTGAGCAGCAGGTAAACAGCTCTACAGTGAAGGACCTGATGATCCTGGGGAACAACAAGCTGGCCATAAACCAGCAATGTTCTTGCAGCAAAAAGGCAAACAGTTTCCCAGGCCACATTAGGCAGAACATTGCCACCAAGTTGAGGAAGGTGATCCTTCCTCTTCATGAGATACATCAGCAGTGCTGTGGCCAGTGCTGAGCTCATGAGTACAAGGAAGATACAGACTTACTGGAGTGAGTCCAGCAAAGAGCCACAAAGATGACGAAGGTACTGAAGCATCTCTCCTACGAGGAAAGGTTGAGAGAGCTGGGACTATTCAGCGTACAGAAGAGGAGGCTCAGGGGGATCTCCTCAATACATACACATGCTAATGTGAAGGTACAAAGAAGATGGAGCTAAACACATTTCAGTGGTGCCCAGACACAAGACCAGAGGCAACGGGCACAAGCTGTTACACAGGAAGTTTCCTCTGACCATCAGGAAACACTTCTTTACTGTGAGGGTGACTGGGCACTGGCACAGATTACTCAGGAATATTGCAGAGTCCCCATCCTTAGAGATATTCAGAACCCATCTGGACATGGTCCTGGGCAACTGGTCTAGCTGACCCTGCCTGAGCAGGGACATTTGGTTAGATGATCTTAAAGGATCCCTGCCAACCCCAACCATACTGTGATTCTGTTAAAAGAAAAAGTCACAGAGCTAACAAGCAATAGAGCACAGTGTGACCCTCTCCCTGAGGGCAGATCTGTTTGCAGAATGTCCTATAAGCCACCAGTGGTCACAGTCTCTTCTCTGTGCATCACTCACCACAGCTTGCTATTGAGAAGCTTCCACAGCCCAGAAACTTGCAACAGCTCAACATATATTTCTGTGGACAGGACATACAAATTCCCATTGGTTTTCAAAGATATCCTTGAATTTCAAGCCTCTGATTTTTCCATTTTTCTTAAAAATGACTAGTTCAAGTTTGTGCTGGGAGATTATTTCTTTAAGTTGCTGTAGACAGCAATTTCTTTAATTGATTGTTTTTTCCAAATTTCATCCTGAGCTTTTTTTCTTTTAAAGCTTATTTCACTACTAACATGATATGAACATGGAATCTGTGCAGAGGTGTTTTAGATAAAGAGAACGTAAATGGTCTCTTCTACCTGGCTGATTCAGGTCAAACTGGACAATTAAATAATATCAGAGTGATGCTACCTTTGTAAAATTCAGATACACTTTAAGGAAGACTAATAAAAGCATGCTTAGCAAAAAAAAAAAAAA